>PVHY01010105.1:0-53409 GCA_004024945.1 Uropsilus gracilis
TCCATCCATCCATCCATCCATCCATCCATCCATCCATCCATCCATCCATCCATCCATCTATCTATCTATCCTGTTCTGCTGTTCAACCCTTAGATTTGTGTTTCACTCTGGACTGTGACACCTTCTCCTGGTGCCTCTACCTCTTACCAGAACCTTCCCCTACCCCAGCCTGTAACCCCCTATGTGACTTTGGGTTAGGACTCCCTCACATTCTGGTTTGCAGTTGCTATTGGTCAGCTGATAGAAAAGTGGCACCCCTCAACGGAGTCCGCACACCCCTGTCACCCCACCCCTGGCTCCCCCACCCCACTGCACAGCCTAGTGTCTCCTTGTACCTTCAGAGTTAGACTGGCAGGGCCCTCTGCCTCTTGTCTCCGGACCCCCAGCATCAGTGGTCTGCTCACCATAGTTGGTATGTGGACAAAGCTTTTTCAAATCAAATTCTCAGATAACCCAAAATGAGTGGAGTGTCCGTTTCTTTTGAGACTCTGGCTGACCCAAGGACTAAGAAAGGTTTTCTGTGGAAGTCAGCTACATCCTGAAGTATTTAGCGGTACAGAGGAGGAGAGCAGGTTCTTGGAACAAGAGGGAACAGAGAGAAAACAGGTGCACTGAAGAAAAAACTAACGAGGTGTGCAAAAAGAAAGGATGCTCTAGGTCGTGAGCAAACAGCACAGGATTCATCGTTATAAGCGTCTCCAAAGGCTACCGATTCACGTTGTGTTTTCAGCCCCTATTGCCTGTTTGCAAGTCTTTTGGTAGCAGTCTTTCCAATGCACCAGGCTTCACCTTGTCCTCATGGCGTCGAGCAACTTCCACCGTGACCACCAGGTGGCGCTGATGCAGTAACTTTGGAGCACCCCGAGGAGGCGACTGTTGAGAGCCGCCTAGGAAGAGTCGCCCTCAGACGTGCTTGTCTTTGATGCTGTAGCTAAGTTAAGGTAGGCATGATGAGGTCGGAAAGGCTAATCAATTTATTAGGTGGTGGAAAAGTTATTTCTTCCCGTCTACGAGGCAGAAAAAGTCATTATTTCTGAAGCATGATGCTAGCTGCGTTTTGTGCACGGTGACACCCCTCTCCTCCTCCTCCTCGTACAAGGTGCCTGTGGCTGCGAGTACAAAAGCCACTGGCACTGGAGTTGTCACTGGTCACTGTATACTGAGTTCTGTCCATTTAAGTGACTCAGGTGCAACAAAAATGCTTCGGACACTGATCAGCCAACAGTGACTAAAACATGTCGACGGTGCATGAATGCAAAGAGGCACCTGATGGGCGAGAGTGGCAGCGCCTGTAAACAAAGCAGACAGTTGGACTGAAGTGTTTTCTCCCCCACTTTGATCCAACAAACTCGAGCATCTTCACCTGCAGCTTGTCACAGCGCTGACTTTTTCCATCCCTCCTCAGCCCACCCCCACTGACCCCCAGCATGCTGTATCCTGCCTCCTCTCGGGAATAGGGTGCCCGTCGCTGGCCGTACCGGGTCCTGAGAAATGAGATGGTGATGTCTTGGGTTCTTCTTGCTTCCTCTTCTCTTCTTCGTCCACTGCAAGATCCGTGGGCATCCATGGCTGGGTTCGTTCACCCAGGGGTGACAGGGTGATGGAGGCTCTGGAGCCAGACCTCTACACATCCAGGAACTTGCTTCCTGGCCCATGTCTAGTGGCTGGTGCTTGTGCAAGAGGAAAACAGGAGGAATTTGCTAGAAAGTGCACATCCACAACATCAGGAAATACTTATCTGAGAGATGAAGTGGATTATACCCATTTTACAGATGAGAACATTGGAGGGCTGGGAAGTTAGAGTGTTTGGAACAATAGGTGTCAGCTCTAGAGAGAGCAAGGGGCGGGAGGTAAAAGGATCATGATGGTGAACGCCATGGATGGTCGATAGAGACATTCAAAGAGGCACCAGGTGGAGTAGATGGCGGCCTTCTCTCCTGAGGGTGGCCCTTGAGGGAGAAAGGCAGGTAGGAAACAGAGTTTGCAACCAATATGTATCTTGTTGAAGCAAAAATTTGCTTCAACACAACCAGGCACAGCTGATTCAAATATTGGTCTCGCCCAGGTCCCTTGGGTGTGCTAGAAGGACATCTCTATAGGCCGAAACCTAGAAGGCTAGGTGGCTCCCCCCTCTCTCCCACCCCCAAGGGCCTGCATTTATTTCTTCCTCTGCCATGGCCATCTTGAATTCTGTGTATAGTTCAAGATGGGGCCCTGCTCCCCATTTTTCTAAGCCCTGAAAATTCTCTAGCAGGTTGCCTGATTATTCTGTATTTCAGAAATAAGTGACACCATTGGATATTTTTCTCCTTCTCACTATGTTGTTTGGTATCAACCCTTCTGACTTCATCCACGTTGCACATATGGTGTGAGTTTATCTGTTTTGATCACTGAGTATGATCCCATTGTGTGGATAGGTCACATCTTCGTGACCTGCTGATCTGTTTTTGGATAGTTGGGTTGTTTCCCAGGCTTGGCTGTTGCTAATTGTGCTATAATAAACATAGGTGTGGATTATTATTTTATTTTTTCTTAAAGCTTACCAGAGAACTGAGGCATCCAAAGTGGAGGGCAGAGATGGAGGTGTAAGCAAAGGTGAAGAGAAAGCACTCTAAGCTGTGGAGAAGGATTCCAAGTCTGATCCACAACGGTGACCACAGCTGAGGGGAGAAATCCTATACTTCCAGAGCACTAACTAGGTCATAAACCAGTGTTACGCCAATTACAAAACAATTGAGTCAAAAAATAAACCTATATAACTGAAAATCAATAAATATTTATTGAGAATTAAAAAAAATAATAATTGCCTGGCCGGTCTGGCTGAGAGAGGGATCGTACTTTGATCACTGGTAGATAAAAAAGCGCAGACACATCCAGTTGTTCCTTGGTCCATCTTATCTCCCTCAGGCTGCCCCCTGAAAATTATCTCTGCAGCTCTAATGACTGAACAGAATGTTTGGGTTGGGTTGTCCTCTGCATGATGGTTATTTAAATAGCTGATTTCTTTTTTATGTCAATTCATTACTGAACATTCATCAGACATTAAGTCCTTCACACCTATTCACTCTTTAATTGCCCAACATCACCTGTCAAGTTGGGAGATGCTCATTGGTAAAATGCGCTATTTCTCTGGTTCTTTGGATCCAATTCCTCTTTTGATCTGAGAGATCCACATTCAGCACCTCATCTGCTTGAGGCAAGTATCCTGTCTAAGGTGACTTCCCAGTTCTCTTGAGCAACACCTTCAACCTTCCCAGAGAGAAGGAGAGCTTCGTCAGCTGGCGACTCAAAACCATCCCGGTTTCCTACTCTTTTCCCCTCTCAGAGGGTGAACTTTGGTGACCATGTTCCTCAGCACGGAGGGCATCTTGTTCTTCCCCCTTTGTACCGCCTACAATTACCACCAGCAGCTACTACGCTGCCATCTGAGGAAGGAACCCCCATAGAAACTGTCAGCCTTGCCCAAGGTTAAAATAGTTCTTCTGGCAGGCCCCGGTGGATTTGTGAAATATTAAATATGTTCCATATTCTTGGTACATTGAAAAATCAAATCTGAGAAATCTACTTATGAATTAAGTATCTGTTTCAACGTGATATTACACTTGGCACTTGCAGAGGGCTATAGTTATAGTCTTACTTCTGTAGAATCTGTCAAAAGTAGATCATGAGTCTAAAAATATCTGAATTAATGACAGCATTTTCAAGGGCAAAAAAAAATAAATGAAGACTTTTGAGCAAAACAAAACAATCGGTACTTGGTGGTCATTTCCAGAACGCATATACTCGTTGAGCAGTGTGGAGCGAGAGGACAGCCTTAAGTGGCTAATACTCACACCGGATGGTGTGGAGAGAAGCTATTAGACTTGTCCAAATAGTTCTGGAAGACGGCATAGAGAAGGTGGGATTGCATGAGCTATTTGGATCATGGAAGAAAGATAACTTGGCAGACAGAAAGAGAGAACATTCCAAGAATATGGCACAGCTTGGGAAAGGCTTGTGTGAATGACTGGGTGATGGTGATATGAAGCCAGTTGGCTTGAAATGAGTGGAGACTTATTCCAAGGAAGGAATTCAGATTTGACTCAAAACAAAATAATGACTTTCGGTGGCATGCTCGTGGCAGCTAACCATACATTTTTTAATCAAAGACCGGCATGAATCAAGACCTAGATGATGGAATTCCTAGAAAAGGAATTCTCCTGGGTAAGGAGAAGGGAGTAAACTGGGAGTGTGAACAGCATCCATGACCCTTGGTGGGGGGAAACACCAATATATAATAAATTCTTATATAAATCTATATACTCCTTGGAGCAACAGGAGTGAACAGCTGATTTGCTGCAGTAGAAGGGAAAAGGAACTTTTGCTCACTTTGTTGGTCACAAAGGTCACCTAAGGACCAATGTTGATGCCACTGCTGTTTCTCCCTGTGGAGGTGTCTTCATTTTGTTATGAGCATGTGACTTCATGAGAATGCAGCCTCGGAGGAGGGTTCAGTACCTTTGACCTTTGGGTGGAAAGACACTGTGTGGAACTATCATCTGCGATTCCCAAATCTAAGGAAGAAGATACCCAATCCGCTGTCATAGATGCTATCACAATCATCCTAGCAGGTGTATGCTTTACCTCTGCTATGCACTAGGAAGTCAACGTTGTGTTGGGGTGGGAGGCTCACATTTTGCAGACTACCCATTGCCTCTAAAGCATGAGCCGTTTGAGTAAGGAGAGAATTCATACCCATTTTAAAAAAATAAATAAGAAAAAATCACATCATTTTCAGAAAAAGATGAACCTTGGAAATCTGATAAAAAATGTGCAGAAAAGCAAGATTACTTAGGTTGGGATGAATGAGAAAGCTGTTTGGATGGGTTAGAAGATAGGCTGTATCTTATGGAAGGAGGGGATTTTAAATGCCTATAGAGTCAAGGAGTTTGAGTGAGACCTTGGAGGACATGATGGAGACCAAGTAAGATCAAGTCTTGAGAGAAGACTGCCACATTCTCTAGAACTGGAAGTTTTCAGGGCATATTGGAGGAAGATGAGCTTGGAGAGGAAGGTGGGAGCCTTCCTGAGGAGGGGAAATCATGCTTGTTTTTGCTGTTGAAAAGGATGAAATGATGAGAGAGCAGCTTTTTTCACCCAGACACAGCAAAGGAAGTTCGTATGGTGAAGGCTTCCAGTAAGGCTCCCACCCCAAAACAATGTTGAATTGCCAGTGCAGAGTGGAGGTAAATCATCCAGCCTCTCTGATGATTTTGATAGCACCATCTGAGGAGCTCCCCGATAATTTGTCTCCGTGAAAGGCCGTAGCATATTCTTGAGCTCCGCGACAGCTACCAGAGCGAGCTCCTTGCAGATGGGCTCTGGAGTGCATCGATTGGCATGTCCCGCCGCCCTGGCCATCTGCTGCGACTTGCAACGTGGTCTGGCAATTCAGGAGATGGCATGGGCATACCCACGATACATCCATATGTTACCCTCCTCCTCCTTGCTGGAGAAGCAGAGCAGCCATCTTCAAGGAACCACCAGGAATTCGAGGTCATCTGACTTCCTTTGTCTCCTTAAGACCCAAGAAATGCAGATTTGTTTTCAAAGGGCAGAAACAAACACCCAGCCTGTGTGAACAAAACAGGCTTCTTACTGAGCTATACATTCACCCCGGAATGGGGGAGTTGAAAGGTAAATGACATAGCAGGTAGGCATTGAGGAGCACGCAGTGGTGGCTAGAAGGAGTCAGTCCCCAGTGAGGACTCAGTGGTGACTGAGGAGGAGGCAGTTTGGAGTGTGGAAAGGTCTAATCAGCATCTGCATTTTCTGTCCTTGTGTCCAAGAGTGCCTGATGTTGAACCTTACATCAAGGCAGGGTTCACCCATCTACTGCAGCCTCCACAACACCTTGGAGCTTGTCAGAAATGCAGGCTCTGTAGGCCACCCAGACCTGCACCCAGACCTCTGTGACCACACGCATGTTCTACTGTGCAAAGCCTCAACTGAGAGAAGAACATTCCAGAAGACTTGGCCAAAGGAATCCCTACTGTTCTGAGCAGTCAGCCTCGGTGCGATGAGTAACAACTCCCTTGCTGGCCCCTGCAGGGATGTAGAGCTTTCCTCAAGTAATGCATTGGAGTCGATGAGGAAGAAACAGTCTTGGCTGATGTTGGATGAAATGACAATGAGTTCATCCAGGACCAGCTTTCGTTATGCATGTTTTGACTTAAAGCCCCACTTTCCAAGAATCTATCAGTGATGTTAAGTAAAGACTCACTGCATAAATGCTCATAGAGGTTATTTCACTGCAGCTCCACCGTCCAAATAAATTAGGGTTGCTGCACCCATCATGTTCACCGATGATGCCGACACTTGTACGGCTCACAGGATGCCTGTCAGGAAATTTAAGCAGCCTCAGCTGCTCCCCAGAAGGAAGCGCCATGGTTTCTGTTCAGAATCCATGTTCTCTTCAGAGAAGTGCTGAAGTTTGGTGCATTGACCTTAGCAACAAATGCTTTGCAATGTGGTTAAGTCCTCCTGCCAGAGTGTCAGACCAGGCTGGACAATCTTTACCTGGTGGCTCCTCTCCAGTGGCTGAGTCAGTTTATAAGGCGTCTGCAAGGGGATTAAATGCCAAATGAACTCCTTCTCTGCCCAGAGCCCCCTGCCCCACCCCCACCCCCAGCCTGCCCCTGCAGAGGTAGTTCTGGAAAGAGATTATTAAACACGTTAAACCCAATATCATGTGGGGCCCTGTCTCCTGTGGGAAAGATCCTTTCAAACTTGAGCAAGAACAAAAATGCCTCTCAGGTCTCCAGAACCTCCACCTACAATTTAGCTCTTGAGAGCAAAAAATGACTAACAAGGACCACATTTTTAAGTCAATTAAAAATGTATATGTTTAGCCAAAAAAGAAAAGAAAGAAAAGAAAGACTTCAGAAAATGAATTCCAAATCTTACGGGGTGATTAAAAATAGAGATAACAGATTGGCAGTTAATGAAGCACAAGATGAGAGAGAGGTGATATAGATAATACAATCGGGATTATTCAGAGCACTATTTTTAATTGAACATATGTAAGATGATTTTTAATTCAATCTTTTTGTACTAACATTGTTGCGAAAAACAAGTTCTGCTTTCTTGGAGCCATGGTGGTCCTGCATGGGTTCAAAAATGGGGTGTCATGAACCCATCGATCTGGGCCTCAGAGTCTCCACTAGATCATCTTAGGGCACAAACCCAAGAACAGTTTTATTTTCCCTTTTTTTCTTTCACCATCTAACCATTTAAACTATTTTTAGACATCTGTTTTAATCGCTTCCACCTAGCAGGAATATTGTGGGTACAATGTTCAATTTTTATTCCCTCCACAGCTGAATATTGGCCATGTGCTATTTTAAGGCTCTCAAGATATAATCACACCTCTCTACCCTCGTGGAACTTACATTTTAATAGAACAAACGTGCAAAGAAATACCCCCAAAGATAATCACATTACAATCCTGACAGAGATAATTGGCAAAAGAAAAATTAGCATCACAGAAAAATATGTTAACATCTGGAGAATAATGAAATTATGAGCAACAAGCTTCGAGGAAATCATGCCAAATTCAAATGATGGCTGGTCTTGGTCGGCTTCCAGAATTAACTATTAAAATAGCATATTAGCCTTAAACCCAGTATGTCTTCGGTGATGGCTGTGAAGGGGGTTATATCATGCTCTCTTTGTGGGCGATGGACAGATGCCAGGGTATTTCATGGGAACCTAATTTTCTCCCCTGCCAGGAAATCTCTCCAGTATGACAAAGTCCCAAGCATCATAGTGCCTGAAGACAAAACTCCTGTAGCGGATTCTTATTGCTTTCCAGTTTTGTTATAGATCACCCACATGCCTTGCCCTGTGCCCGGCCTCCAACACCGACTAAGAACGATCCCCCACAATCTCAGTGGAGAAGTTCTGTGACCTGTGACAGTTACAAATGTCTTTGAACCTCAGTTTCCTCATTTGAGAAATGGAGATTCTAATGTCAGCACAAGACTAGCGATGAGATTAAATGAGAGTTTGCTTGTATATGTAAAACATATATTTAGATGTTTCTGGACAAGGTGTCTAAGGATTATCATTGGCTAATTCCACTGCCAAAATCCAAAAAAAAAAAGGGGGGGGGACTTTGATACAGAAAAAATAAAACAGGAGCATGAAGAGGGAGAAGGTCCAATTACTGATCAACAGTGGGAGGTGGAGTTGTAGCTATCAAAGCTTGCTGGTGAGGAAGAGTTCTTCTTGAACCAAGGGCTCCCCCACCCTGGATGGAGACAGTGGGGCAAAGTCCTGGTCCTCATCAAGCAGCTGCCATCTGTAGTAGCTTTCATGAAAATGGGGAGCCCACATGCCTCTCTCCCTTAAAGGTCTCCCCCCTAAATGACCAGTTACTGTGTCCACACACAAACAAGAGACGGGGTTCTCAAACTGGTAAGGGGTCACCCTCTGAAAGGGATTTAGCCATCTATGTGCACAAAGATAAGGGAAGATCATTTTTAATTTTTATTTTTTTTAATTTTTAAATTATTTTTCTTTTTTTAAAATTTATTTATATATGACTTTCACATTGTTGTAATCCCAGGGATTTACCCCCTCACATTCCCCTCCTTTCCCCCCCTTTCCCTCCTGCCCGAAGTTGTGTGCTTCAGTTTGGTGCTTAGTTTGTTTTGATTTTTCCTCATGGTTTTTGATTATTTTCCCCTATATCCCATATATTAATGAAACCATTTGATTTCTGTCTTTTTCTTTTTGTCTTGTTTCTGCTAATATGATTTGTTCTAAGTCCATCCATGTTGTCATAAAAGCATCAAATTTGTCATTTTTAATGGATGAGTAATACTCCATCATTAATGAAAATGGAACTACCATTTGACCCAGTAATCGCTCCCTTGGGAATCTACCCAAAAGAGACCTCAATGTGGGTACAAAGGGACAGTAGTAAGTGCTAGGAAGATCATTTTAATGTGAAAGACACAATATACTTGTCCTGAGACGCTAACATTTACTCAGCCACCATGGACAGATGCACAAGCAAATAGGCTCAGCCTGTCTGGGGTCCCTGAGCTCCAAAAGATAGCAGAAATCAAGGACCCTTCTGGCAGGGAACCACAAGAAGGGGCTTAGGCAGGGACCACCCACAAAGCTGTGACAGACCAAGAGGCTCAACATTCGAATGTGCCTTCAAATCCAAAGTGAAGTTAAGAAAACAGCTGCCATTATGTCTGCCAACGAGCAGGAAGAGCCTCCCATGTGTTTCTCATGTGTCTCTTCCAAGTCCTTCTCCCAAGTCACCCTCCGTATCTCCTCACGTGTCTCCTCCACATCTCCTCCAGCAATACCAGGGTGCAAGTCAAAGTCAGACAAGCAACTGTGTGGACCAGCTTGCCTTTCATGTTAGATAGGTTCATCTGACTGCTCAGTTCCACCCAGAATAACTCCCTTGCTCAGGGAGTCTCGTTCATGGCACACTGGGACTTGTACCTCAAGGTGTTTGCATGTAACTGGGTGGGGTTCCTTTCCCATCATCCCTCTTGTCCCAGACCTTGGGGTCTGGAGCCTCTTCATTGGCCAGACTTCAGACTTCAGACTCCAACAGATGTCTTTGACCCAGTGCACAATTGCCTACTGCAACCTTCCAGCTGCCAAATAATATCTATATAGTTGAAATATTCCTCACAAATCACCCCTCAAATCCTAACCATGACCATTAGGAGCACTTGTCCACTTTAGTGATCACCTCCAGAAACTCCAAGCGGCATGTCTTGTGCACATTTGGAATTCTGTTCATGAATCAAGGAGCAATCATTTTGATATCACTGTTGGCTCCGGCCAGTAGCCCCATTTCACCAGTAACCCCATAACTGTCAATGAAACAGTCCCACTTTATTCCTTGGCTATCTTGTCCTTATGCCAAGACCCTAAAGTCCTACCTAGGCTGCACATGTTCTTATCTCACATTGTAGATACCCAAGAAACTGACTAATCCAGGTAAACAAATCTCCAAAATAATTCACTCAATCTTCACTTCTCAATCATTTATTTCAAGGGTCACTACCAGATTTTCTTTATATTTTTAGACTTCAAGCCAGGAACTCTCACTTCACTCTAGCATGTTTTCCCTGGGCCCTACACCCATAAATTGTTTCTCCAGTTCAATTTACTTGAAGCACTGACTCTGTCATGATGTCCACATTGTGTTAAATCTAGGTTCTATTCTCACTTCCACTGAGAAAGAAGTTCTCTTCTCCTACTTGAGTGGGATATATTTGGAGTCACTTACCTCCAAACTATCTCCAATATCTACCTTCCTCTTAGCTAGTGAACACATTATGTCATCACCACCCCACCCCACCAACTCTCTCTGAACTTGTCACCGACCCTCTCTGAGACATTGACTGCCCAATCCACAGCTCTCAGCTCACTAATAGCCACATGGTCAATCAGCTCCTTTTCTCCAAGAAGTTTCTATTTTGTCCCTGGACACTGCTCCTTCATGGTTTCGCTTCTATCTTCAAGACCCTCTTTCTCAATATTGACCTTGCTGTTTCCTCCACCTCTCCCTGATCTCTTCACTATGGAGTATACCCAAGAGCAACATCTTCTCTCAGATGTCATCACTGTTTAGTATTAAAAGTGATGGTGGTACCCAACCTCATGGCTTTAAATGACATTTAAATTTGATGGATTCCAATTTTTCCATATGTCCATATGTCCACTGGCCTACTGGTTGTGTCCAGCTGGGAAAAAATAAGCATCTCTGTAACCCTTCTCACTCATATCCCATATCAAGCACAGTTTTTCCTGTTGGTTCTATCTTCAAAATGGAATTACTGTGCTGACACAGCTGTGCATTTCCAGCTCCACGTCCCTTGTGTAAGCTAAGATCAGCATGGCAGGGATGGCACTAACCTCTTCAGTGAAGTTTTTTGTTTGTTTTGTATATTCCATAATATAAGTCACATTTCTTTTCTGTTCAAACCATCAGATGCTTTCTTATCTTTTTCAGAAAAACAAAAACCAAAAAACTAAAATCCCTTACCATCATCTATAATGCCATGAAAAACCTACCTGTTCATTTATATATATATATATCCTCCAACCTACATTTCTCACCATGTTCCTTGTCATGATTCCTCTTATCCCCGCTGCTCCCACCGTACCAGCACCCTAGTAAATTCTTTCAACACACTAAACATTTACTAGCCTCAGGACAATACACACATGCCTTTTTGCCTAGTGTATCCACCCTCTGGATCATTCATGACCTTCCCTTTCACTTACATAATCTCCCCCAAGGAGTCCCTAGGTCTGAGGACTCATATCAAATAGCAACCCTACTCTATGCTCTCTCTTCCCTTTTACCCCATGGAATTTTCAAGTCACCATGTTTTGATTTTTCCCCTTCCTTCCTTTTCTTTCCTTTTCCTTCCTCCAAATTCCTCTCTGCCTTCCTCCCTCATTCCCTATATCCCTCCCTGCCTCCTTTTTTATATAAATAGATAGACAGGTAGATCAGATACATAAATTGATAGATAGATGATAGGTAGGTAGACAGACAGATAGATAAATACATGATAGATGATAGATAGATAGATAGATAGATAGATAGATAGATAGATAGATAGATAAATAGATAGATAGATAGATAGATAGATAGATAGATAGATAGATAGATAGATAGATAGATAGATAGATAGATAGATAGATAGATAGATAGATAGATAGATAGATAGATAGATAGATAGATAGATAGATGATAGATAGATAGATCAATCGATGGACCTACCTATCTCTGTATTTCTGCACTATCTTTCTGAGAGAATATGTGGCCCATGATGATGATGCTTATCCATTGTTCTATGCTTTCTACTTAGAAAGTTCCTGGTGTACAACAAGTATTCAATAACCACGTATCAAAACAGCAACTTAGATGGATAATTCGGCTCAAGATCTGGACATTGATTTTGCCATGGATACCCTTCTGAGCACAGCCTCCTCCCAAGTTGGGGATGCAGTTGTAGACAGGATGGACACAAAGACCTTTGAAAAAAATGTTTGACAAATAGGTGGCATCAAGTGTGACTTGGTGTGTTTGTTCTAGGAATAAACTCTGGAATGCATGTTCCATGTATTAAATTAAATTAAAGCTATCACATGGTGTGGTTTAAAAGAGAAAAACAAAATTGTAAAAACTACATATTTGGAATCTGACTCTTGTTACCTGTGGAATCCTGAGCAGGCTGCTAATCTTATTTGACTCTCATTTCTCATCTTTTCAGTAAGAGTGATGAATGATCTTGTCTCTGAGATCCTTCCTATACCTATCATTGTGTGTAATTTTGTAGGTATCTGAGGAAAGGGGAATGAGAGAGAAAGAGAAAGAGACAGAGAGGTAGGTGAGGGGAAGAAAGACAGAGACAGAGAGGTGGAGGTAAGGAAGAGAGAGGGGGGAAGGTGGAAGAGAAGTGGGCAGTGGTAGTGTATTCTACAGAAGGGTAAAGAAAAGAAGTAAGTTCAAGTATTGAGAAAAAAACTTCAAAGGGATTATTTTGGTGTAACTTCAATGCATAGAAAGAAGCTGATAATTGGGTGTGCAAGCATTTTAGAAAGAGTCCTTGATATTTTAAGTAGTACCTTTTCTGAGGTTCTCTGTCTGCTCCTTTTGCCCAGATCTGAAGTTCCTAGTTTTGGAGATGCGGATGGCCTTCTGGGTCAGTGTAGGCTATGTCCAACACAAGTATCCATTTATAGATGATTACCACAATTTAAACAGATCTGAGTTTGTGGGAATGTTTTAATTCCTCTCTTCCTCTAAAGATTTGAATATTTTATTGAACAGTATTGAATTTTTCACCTGATAGGGCAATTGTCATTTAATTAAATTATTTGAAAAACACATACCCATGGTTTGGAATCTTTTCCAATTTGTGAAAGCATTGTAGCACCTTTGAGATTGTAAGAATTTCTCATTGCCTGCCTTTGAAAGTATGCAAAGTTCTGGTTTTCAGTACCTTGTGAGAATCATCTTATTTTGCGTTGGTCCTTGTGAAGGGTTAGGCTCTGTCATCTATGACTACGGAAAGTCCATTACTCTTCCCAGATAGCCAGACTCTACATAACATTTGCTCTAGTAAGTTTCTCCTGAGGTTTTACTTAGACAGGACATGAATTCATGAAGAGTTAGGAAGGGTTATCAAGAGAACGTGTGTCACTGAAAAGTGCAACCACATAACAGCCAAGTTAGCTCACCAAAACCAAGTTTCCATTAAGTGAGGGCACTGTCAGGAGATCGAAGTTCACATAAATATGAGTCAAGGCCCTGGAGTTTAGGCAATCAAAGGAATATGGAGTAATAATCTGGGGTCATGGTGATTGCCTCCAGCTGAAGAGAGTACTCAAGAGAAATGGCATAAGCTAAAATTCAAGCTGTCATTTGTAATCTTCTTGCAAAGGGACAAAGTAGAATTTAGATTCTTGCAAAACCTACCACATTCCTTTCTTTTCTTTCTTTCTTTCTTTCTTTCTTTTTACCTGAAGACTCCTTTATTTGCTCCAGGTCCACTTTTATTTTTTATTTTTATTTATTATGTTTTTAATAGTGTGTATATCTATATCTATATCTATATCTATATCTATATCTATATATCATGTATTTGTTTTCCCCAGTACACACCTACCACTTCCCCATCTCCCTTCCCTGACCACTCCTTCCCATCCCCCCATCCTCAGTTTTGTACTTCAGTTTGGTCATTAGCTTTTTTTGACTTTTCCTCCTGGCCTTTTGTTTGTTTTTCCTATGTCCCATATATTAGCGAAAACTTTTGGTTTCTGTCTTTTTCTTTCTGACTTGTTTCTGCTAATAGGATTTCTCCAGGTCTATCCATGTATCATGAATTTGTCAAATTTGTCATTTTTAATTGATGTGTAATATTCCATTGTGTATATAGACCACATCTTTTTCATCCATTCATCTGTTTTGGGGCATTTGGGTTGTTCCCGTGTCCTTGTAATGATAAATAGTGCTGCAGTAAACATCCGAGTATAGGTGTCCCTTTGTATAAATATTGAGTTCTCCTTCCTTAGGGTAGATTCCCAGAAGAGTGATTGCTGGGTCAAATAGTAGCTCTACTTTCATTAGTTTGAGGGTCCTTCACACAGCTTTCCATGGTGGCTGGACAGGCCACATTTCATTCTTTATCTCTGGGAATTATGATGATAATTTTTGGAGAAATCGGGTAAATGGGACTCACTGTCCTCTGTCGACTGTTGGAAGAGATTGGGTAACAGAGACATAGCTCTTGCAGTTGTTTGCAAGTGAACCTGCTTGCCACAGCAACCTTTCTGTTTAACTGAAAGTTGAACCATTCGATACACCCTAGGAGAGGGTAAATATCAAGTCCATTCAGCAGAAAGGCTGTGGATGGAATATGAGACACAGGCCTGTAACTACTATTAATATATTGAGTCTTGAAAGCCTGAATGAATCCATGGCCACGGTTCACTAAAGGACACTGACCTGTGTTTGAACCAACGGCTCTCTTCTCCTGACCTGAATGTGTCAAAGCAATCAGTGACCACTAGAGATGGGGTAAATCGCAGTCATTAAACAAACAAATCATCATGAACTGTCAGCTCATGTTGTGGGGCATGAGCTGCCTTCATTGGAAGTGCTCTGGGCCCTTCCAAAGGGAAAAGACACCCAGGTCTCCTCTGCCTCTCCTTTTGCATTGGAAACTCTTTTTTTCCTGGTGCTTTTTATTCCATGCTTCTCTTTGTCACTCTTCTACTGGTTATTTGCTAGATGATCATCTGTCTCAAAAGTATACTAAAAACGCCATTCCAGCTTTTCAGCCCATGTTCAGCAATGCAGCACTGCCTCCCCTTTTCCCAGAGGGAGGGTCACGTGCACTCGCTCTGCTTCCATGGGTTCCTTTATTTCTGTGCTGAGTGACCTACTGCAAGAATTGTGCTGCCCTCACTCTGGAAAGTGCTAATCCCCTACTGTTTATGATTATTGAGGTTCTTTGAGGCAGGGCTCACAATCTCAGATCAGCTGTGCCCCTCAATTACAAGGGCTAGTTGAATATGATCCTTGCCTTGCAAGTACCTTATTTTCCAATATGCAGTGTCTACATTCAATTATCAGGCATTATTGGAAACACAAAGGTCACTACTTGCATTTCAAAAGCTCTTAAAGCAAACATGTTATTGCCTCCTGGACACTTTGGGCTTTCAAACCTTAGAATTCACTTCAGGAGACTGTTGCCATTGTCTCCGTGATTTTTGAACACCATCGCATAATGGGAAAATGTCCCGGTCCCCATACGGGAGAAGCCAACAAATCCATCCAGGAGGAAAATGCTGAGTTGAACAAATCACGATACAAAATAATTGCTTTCGTTCGCCATTCCCATTGCCCCTACCCCTCCATCCCATGTCAAATGCCAGAGCATCTCTTCTCTAGCTGGAAATTTCCAGCTAAGAATAAAAAGCCAGTCATTATTTTATCATTTAATATTAATTATAATAGTATTAGTCATGATGAACTAATGTTGCATTATGTAGCTTTCAAACATATTCCCAAGAGAATTTGATTATAATTTGCCATTTTATTCATGTTCAATTATTTTAAAGTGTTGCTGAATTAACAAGATCCACTTAGCCTTAATCACTACTTACCTCATCAGTTTAGAGCACTGATATGTCTGGCTTATAAAGACGATCCGTGACGGATGAGACTGGAGCCATCACGGCCAGGCCACTGCCATCATCTACCCATCTACCTTCACTTCTGTGGGGCAATGGCCCCCTCCCCACTGTGCACCAGCCACATATAGCAGGAGGGGTGGACGGGAACTTGAGACCATGGAGCTCCCTCCCAGGTGATTAGATGCAGTCCCGATCTCTGGGATTTTCCAGCAGAGAGTTCCTGTGCCTTCCTCTTCCTCATGCTCATGGTCGACCTGGTGCATTTTCCTTCACGTAGTGAGAACACAAGATCCAGCATCTCTGCTGCTGGCATTGTCAACCTGAATACACCGCCCAACTGCCAACAGGCTCCAGTTAACACTGCATTGTATTTCTATGTATTATTCCTGAGTCCATCCATCTTCTAATGCACCGTTTTATTGTCTACACTTCTCCTGGGGTCGTTTCTGGATTCTACCAACACCTTTCATTTTTCCACTCGAGACTAATAAGCTTTCTTCTCGTGCCTGGCAGATTTTCTCATCTCATTTCATGGTGTCTTACATCTCAAGATGGGTGTCCACCATGTCATTGGAAATTAACGCAGACACCCCTAGAGTCTTGAACTAGAGATGTTGAAGAGTATAGTTCTGTGTTGAGGTTGTATTAAGTTCCTACTCACAGCAATGTCACATATGGCAGATTCGGGATCCTGATAGACAAGTGTCTGCCCATTCTCCTGAGCATGCTGTGTGGAGTAACAGTCCATATTGTGAGGGCTTCTTCCGAGATGATTCCCCTGAATTTTATCACTTCCCAGCTTAGAATGAAATGACACTAATAAGAATTCTAGTCACCAAGTCCGGGTAGCATTCCTAAAGATTCCTACAGCTTCACACAGGGAGTCTATATGTGGACCTTTTAACTGGCTGACATTCTAACTAAGCGTTTCCTAGTCATTCCATCTTCTCCTTTCTGACTCAGGGGTTTAATTCAAAGGAAAATGTGAATTAAGATGGCCTGCGGCAGTGTTCTCTCTTTTATCTATCCTATTCATATTGTGCTTAAATTTATTATTCTCATCCCAAGAACTTGTTTAGCAGCTGGGGTTGTGGCCTTTAATATCGCTCTGAATAACTGATAATGAGCAACTTAAGCAAGGGAGTTTTAGCATTTTAGTAATCAAAAGAAAAAGGTGATACTTTCAATCCTGACATGAAAATACATGTACAAGCCCCACTCAAAGCAAGACATATTCAAAGTAACAATCAGAAGATGAGTTTCATTATGCATTTTATTAGAGTAGTTTATCATGGTAGTTTACATGTACTGTAATAAAAATAGTATATCGTGTGTAAATGTATATGATATTTATATAAATATAAAAGCATATACCAATAAAATATGTAAAATATATATCTATATAGCTGTTCATTATTGGTGCTGATTAAGGGACAGAATTAAGGGACATGTGATTTAGAAAATATCTTTACTTATAAGGTATCACTCATTGTTACTGAGAACTGGGTGTTGTTTTAAGTGCTTTAATAGTACTAAATCTCCCAATAAATGATGTGCAGTTTTATTGTGATTTTACATTTAGCAGCTGAGACAGTGAGTGCTATAGCTGATTAGATCTCACACAGTTAGAATCTGATGAGGCCAAGATTTGAGTCATCACTAGATTATTGCCAGAATTCTGAACCCCTACCCTACAGCACCCTGGTTCTCCATCACACAAAATAGTAGGCTTTGGATTGATCTTTTCACAGCCACAGCCATGTGCTAGCTTTCATTTTGTTCTCTTTGTTCCTTCAGACACGTTTCTTATAAAATGTCCTATAAAAATATTTTCCCAGAAACACTAAAACATAGATTTCTCTAACATGTTTCTCATCATTTCAAAGAGTCATTCTTTCGAAATTGACAATGAATCGGCAAGTCATTTTCTATGTTGGTTAAATGTAGTACCAGAGCTCATGATAAGATTTGCATTCATCCAGTGGGAACTCGGTAAGCAAACAGAAATCATGAGATTGCCAGGGGCCACTTGTGCCACCTGGCTTGCTTCCACTTTAGTGAATTCTTCCTTATAAACATTATTGACTGGCAGCTAGATAGTGATCTTGCCTGCTCCCTGCCTCTCCCTTCCATCATCACGCTCCAGGATGTGGCTGCTAGGACGATTTCTCTTTCTCCCTTTCCTGATGATGCCTTTCCGCCTCCTTGAATCTCTTCATTGCTTGTCCTTTTTGATATGACCTGCTTGTACCTTGAAACATCTCCTCTGGTTCAAAAACTTCCATTAATTTCATTTTCCCCTTTCCTACCCAGGCTGCCAGTCAGATTCTCTCTGGCTTGTCCCTTTTTCTCATTGTTTGGTCTTCTCTCTCCCTGGCCTTCTGCCTGAACAGCACAGCTCTTAGCAAATATGAAGTTCTTCATTTCATTAAAAAAGAAAAACTACAAATGTGTTTCAAGGAGCAGTTCAGTGTCGGTGTGATGAAGCATGAGTGGGTTTCTAATTAATTCTACCTCTAAATGTGGCAACCCTTTCAATAGTATCCAAATTGATCCAACATCTCCTACCCACTTATCACAATAGCTTGATCTTGGAAAAACTGTAGTAACAAATTACATTATACAAGCCTTTGACTAGATGTATAATGACCAGCTTAGTAGGTACACATGTCGATGGTAGGGAGATGACAAACATTTGTACAAAATGAAGGAAAGCATGATGAGTGGCATGACCTCCCAAGCCCAAGCCTTCACTGTGTCAGTATGGTGCATGTTTTTCCCTATTATTTTTAAAAATTTATTATATTATTTACTTTAGTTTACATCGATATCTATCCCAGGGTTATCCCACCATCTTATCACCTATGAACCATTGTCTAAGTCTTTTCTGACTCTCCCACCCCCAATTTCTGCTCCCCTTTACACTCTATGCTTTAATTTTGCTGAAAATTAATTTTAATTTTTTTGTCTGATTATTTTCCCTTTGTCCCTCATGTAAGTGGGATCATCCATTATTTCTCTGTTTCTTTCTGGCTTCTTTGTGCTAGCGTGATTCCTTCTAACTCCATCTATGTTGCCACAAATGACATAAGTTTGTCTTTTTTGATTGATGACATAACAAAAAAAAATTGGCAAGAGAAAGTGCTGGCATGGATGTGGTGAGAGAGGAACACTACTTGTAGAATGCTAAGTGGTCCATCCACTATGGAAAGCTTTGTGTAAAACCTTTAAAATATGAAAAATGGAATTCTCATTTGATCCAGCAATGCCACTTCTAGGAATCTACCCAAAGGTTACAAAAACTCTAACCCAGCCGGGCACGGTGGCTCGTGCTTGTAAGCTTCAGCCTATGAAGTGGCCGGGGCTGGGGATCGCAGTTCGAGTCCCGCCTGGGGCCCATAGCGAGACCTAGTACCCCAAAAAATAGCTGGGCGTGGTGGCGCGCGCCTGTCACCCCAACTACCTGGGAAGCTGAGGCTGGGGATTGCTTAAGTCTGTGGTACCCCGGGCAATGAGAGCCTGCGGTTCCACAGGCAAAAATAGCAAGACCTAGTCTCAAAAAAAAAAAAAAACAAAAAACAAAAAACAAAAAAAAAACCTCTAACCCAAAAAGACTTCTGTACCTAAATGTTTCTTACTGCACTATTTACAATGACCAGGATATGAAAGCAACCCAAATGCCCCCAAATAGATGAAGATGCTACAAAAAATATGGTGCAATTTAAATGAGCCCCTATGTTAATCAAATTAATCAATCTACATTACTCATGGAAACTTGCATTATTCCTAAAGTATCATCCTTAAGGCTTCATAGGGTAGATTACAGTTCTTTTTTTTTTTTTTTCCAATGTCATGCATTGTCATTTGTTCAGTTCTAGATATAACTGGCACTGGTTGATGACTGAGAGATTTACTTTATGCTTAAATAAACACCCTGGTATTCTCTGAGAGTTCTGAAGCTGTTTGTATCCTTGTTATAGCTGTAATAGAGACAACCTGTGTCATATCATTACAGATACATCTGTTTCACTTTCTCTATAGATAGAATTTCTGAAGGAACCATGCATTAACAGTATCATTTACAAGTTTTGCATTATCCAGCTATCAAATTCAGATAATAAGAAGGAAAATCCAATACCAATGCTTTTTGTAGAGAAAACAAAGTTAACATTTTGTGAAGACTGTTTTCATAATGTAAGTGACTCTTATGGACATAACCTCATTAAAGTACTATAGGTACTGGATATAATTTTTATTTCCAATTATTTAATGTACATGGAAGTAAATGAGCCCCTAGTCCCCTACCATCTGGAATCTCATAGCAAGGAGATGGAACTTTATTTTTCTTCTTCAATCTTTCCGATTTAATTTTTGTTTTGTTTTGTTTTTACACTGTTCTTGTCTAAACACAAACAATCATTGCGAACTAAGAATTTGGTGCAAGATAAAGATTCCTTGATTGATCGAAAAATGAAAGTTTATTTCTATTTGTCACCAACTACAAATTCCCCTCTGTCGGCTAAAAAGAACCCAGATGTTCCCCTCTTCTACATTTCAGTAAGAAAAAAAGAGTGCATTCAAGGAAGAACCAGGTCTGACTGATAGCCTTACCTTTCTTCTAGTTTAACAGTTTATTCTAATTATTCTTTTTAAGATTAAATAATTTTTATTGAGGTAGGAATACACAATATATACAAAATACCACTTATGTTTTAGAGATATAGGCTGACACCTCTTCAAAAGTATGTTCTCAAACCACACCCACCTCTAAAGCCCCCATACAGCTAATGTTTTCTTGTGTCTGCTGATGACGCTCAACTAAAGTCTTAATGAGTTATTACAAGATGCTTAAAACCATGCAAAGCCATGTAATCAATTTTTAATGTGATGTGCCTTTTTACAGTCACAGATGCCTTAGGTAAAGGGAACACACGCATTTTCTCGCGCGCGCGCGCGCGCGAGCTCCTTCTTTCTTTTCTTTCCTATTCTAGATGACACAGCAGTGTGCACAGTGAACTGAAAATCTCAAGAAAAGCTGTTTGAAGCAACCTGAACTTCATGCAGTTCAAGGCAAAAAGGAAAATGGCTTCTCACCCAGCCACTACCTATCAGCTCTGGCTCTTAGGAGAGTTCACTGGACCCCAGTTGTTTTCTCATAAAGTAGAGCTACCTTATCTTCCTCGCTACCTCAAATACTTTCCAAGATTTTAATATTAATGCCTAAGCATACCTAACAACAGCATGGTGGTGTGAAATATTTCCATGGGTTTATTATATTAGTCAGCAGAGAGACTTTGGAAGGGGAAATATAAATACAAAAATAATTGCAAATCAAGTTCAGACAGATGTGTTGGATGGCAAAAAACTTTGCTCTGTCTTCATATAGGGCAGAGACTATTTGCATGTTTATTTCGTACTGAACACAGCTGTTTATAAAAACTTAATTTTAAAATTATCTCTAGGCTAAATAAGTTTAGGGAAAGCTGTCATCACATCGAATTAATTAAAGTGATAATAATATTGATCCACACTTCCTCTAATAGCATCATTAAATACTTTGTAAAAATTAATTATGTCTCAGAGTTGCCTTATTTAAAAAGAAATGTATAATTCACAGACTATTGAAATGTATACAATCAACACCATTCACTGCTTTCCTAGAATGATTTTATTCCCTAAGTCTTTCAAGATTTTCACTAGGAAATCCATCTTTTATTGACTTGTTCTTCAACTGCCCTCATTTCATTTTTTAGCAAATACACCTAGCTTATTATTTAACAACTCATAAACTTTAAAAATAATCTAGTCACTATGAACCTAAGAAATTGAAAGGGTAATGTTTAGATACGATCTTTTTCATCCCACAAAAAATCACATCAGTGAGAACATTGCATATAACTTAATTTGAAGTAAGAATAATTATTTCTAAAAACTTAAGTGAAAGACAAAAATATCTTTTACATGTCACAAAATCAAAATCTCAAATATTTAATGCTTTTGTCTTTCACTACGTAAAATCCAATTAGGTTTAACTGCCTATGCTGGATAACATAAAATGAAACTCCAAATGAAAAATTTCATCCCAAGGTAACAGGTAGAATGTTGGACTAGTTTTCTGGAAAGCTACCAGATTCTCCTTGAATTAGCTAAAGATGATGAGACTGAGGGAAGGAAAGAGTGAATATTCTGCTTGTCTGGACAAATAGGGTGCTTTTATTTGCACTTTGGTTCCCTTGCAATAATTACTTTTAATAAAAAACTGGCTCTTGAACTCCCTATATTATCTCTGGAATATAATGATCATATGAACAACTCCTCTCAGTGGGCAAGACAGGTAATTCCGTTTCTAGTGACATAATGGATAATAGCAGTGTGCTCGATCATGAGCTAGTTCTTCCACTAATGTCAAATCATAGAATTGCCATCACTATAAGTATTAAAAATAATAATGATATTAATGGTCTCATTTATCAGTGACTGCCATATACTCTAATTCCTATGCCAGTACTTGTAAGGTAAATGAGTTGGTCAGGCCTTTGCTGCCATTAGCCTCTCTGACCATCATCTGTGATATCACACCCTAAGCACGATTATGCACACCTGGCCCAGAGGTATGTCAAAGTGAGTTCACCTGGGCCAAGGAAGAAGGGCATCAAAAGGCATCATCGCCCTGGGGGATTAGAGGAGAGAGTGATGAGAGCACAAAAGAGAACAACAGAGAGAGAAATAAACCACAGGTAGAATGTGAAGATTCCTGGGGAGTAGGGGAGCTCACGCACCTCCCAACTCCTCTGCCCAGTCATGCCTACTGGCAATACCCCTGGTCCAGCCTCCCTGGCTGGTCAACCTGTGTACCTGGCTCTGAGAGCATTAAAATCTAGCGAGGACTCCAACATTCTTCTTTAATTCCTAAAACCACTGCAAAAACAATACTGCAATGCAGTATCATTACACTCACTGTATGCACAGGACAGTGAGGTGTGGGATGGCTAAAACTGCTTGTCAGAAGAACTGATTTATACTCCAGTCTGCATCTGAAGAGGTATAATCCTCTGTCTCTGAATCACGTGCAATGTGTAAGCCAATGTCACCTCAATTAAAAGTTTACTGCAAAAACTAAAACACAAAAACAAGTCTGTGTAATTGAAATCTCTGGAAATATATTTTCTGAGATAATTGAAGATTTTTTTAAAAATTCTAGTTTATTCTAGTATGCCCAATCATACTAAACTCATCCTGTGATATGAATTCATTGCTGGGGGTGGGGGTGACAGTTAATGTCTTACTCATGCCCTTATCCAATGGTTACTGCTGGAAACTTTAGTTCTTTGTAAAACAGATCTTGAGATAGATTTGTTTTGTTTATTCTACTTTGGGAGGGGGGTGGAGGACTAAATAGACAAATCCAGAGGATAAATCTTTCCTGTATAAGGTAGTTCTGTAAGACTTTATATCTTAGAAGTGGACCTAAATGTATGGAGCTGGAGTATGAGTGAAGAAGGCAGAAGGAAGGAAAATGAGAACACATCCTTATAAGTTTCATCCACTTAATAATTTTGTCCAGAGAGGGTCTGAGTTTTTGTCACTCCCCTGATTGTCCAGACTCAGTTTACTAGTTTATCACATTAGAGGTACAGACTTCTCCTTGTTCTCATACTGAATTGGCCAAAGCAAGTCACATGAACTTACTGGGCTTCAAAGAGAACAAAGAACATGCCTTCTTCAGGGCAGATAGATGTCTGCCAGAGTGTTGGTCAACATCATCAATGACTGCCATAGTTGCTAATGAGGGTGGGGAAGTAATGAAGCTAGTCTCTTCCTTCAAGTGAAAAATATCAGGTGCACTTAAAGCATAAAACTAAACTAAACTAAACTAAACTAAAATACTTAGAAAATATAACAAAGATGTCCGTATGACATTGAGATCATCAATGATTTCCTTTAAAAAAGTTAGAAAACATAAGACCCATAATGCATACTCCCAGTAAATGATACTATGTTAGAATACCTCTTCAAGAAAGAGTGTATTTTTAAAAATATGTAAACATCTGGAACAAGAACAACTCATCTCACCAACAATTAATGATGTCCAGATTTCAAACTGCCAACAGAACTGAAGCATAGAGCAAGGGGGGGGGGGGTGTGTGAGGGGGAGAACGCATGAGGTTAAGATGGTTCACAAGTGATAAGGTGGTGAGAAAACCTCGGGGTAGACAATGATGTTACATATATATATATATATATATATATATATATATATATATATATATATATATATATATATATATATATATATAAAACATCATATATAACATCATATATATAACATATATATATATATATATATACACATTAAAAACTGTCCAGCATTCATAGGAACTCCTAAAATCAGTAAGAGAAAGATGCACAAATACAAAAATAGACAATAAATAAAAACAGACAATCCATGGAAGAGAATTGAAGAGTGTTAGAGTTACATGGAAGTTGCTAACCTAGTTTATAATCAAGAAAGTAAAAATGCAAATGAAGCATCATTACAGTCCATCTGCAGGTCAAAGTGAAGAAGTTTGATAAGAGACATAGCTTGCAAGTAAGTAGCCCAGTGTGTGTGCAGTTACTATAATTTACTCATTTGAATTTATGTAATAAGATCAAAGGAAACTTTACTGACCCAACAAAACCAATATTCTACCTTAGACATATACATAAGTAGTGATACTGTCCACATTTGTTCATAGCTATGCCCTTTGTAACAATTATACTTGAAAGCATCCCTAAAAGAAGAATACATCCTTTAGAATCTATTTCCTCTAAGTTTCACAATAACAGTCCTATTTTCTGTTAAGTCAACAGCTATATCCTCTTTCCCTATGTCGCTACCTGGTATGTAGTAAATGCTCAATGAATCCTTAATTAATGTAATACATGAATAATAGATGATTGGGATACCAAAAATAATTTACATGGATACCCTGTAGTATTTAACCTAGGATAGATACATCAGGTTGAGAGGTTGAATGAGTGTAAACGCTAGTTGCAAGACCAGTAACTGGTCACTTATAAATTAAAAAAACATAGAAGCTACTGCCCCTTGTTTATGGAGGGAAAAAAAACTCTTAAATGCATCGAATCATAGGCAAGGAGACAAAAACAGTTATCTCTTGGAAAGAATGTCCAAAACAAAGGCAACTGCAATAATATCAGTATTGATTGATTTTTTGCAAAAAAAAAAAAGTTATGATAAAATATTAGTATTTTTCAAACCTGGCTATTGCTGAGTTTTTAAACTATCAATTTCTTAATGTCTTTTAAACTATCAATTTACTTTCTTTACCCCCAATTTTTCAGATAAAATTAATTAAACTACACAATAGACCTATATTCAATTTACAACTCCATAGACAAATTTAATTCTAAATAAAAGATGTTTTTTTATACTTGATATTGAATAACTTAAATCCTTATTTTAATAAGAATTTTATCTATCCTATTCAAATCCCACCAATTTAAAATAGTATAATTGTATGGCAAAAGAACACTGAGATGTGATGGACAAGTTCGTGACTGTCAGTTAGAACCTATTACTGATTGTTAGATTGATACCAGAAAACAACTAATCAGTCATTCCTGTTGTTCCCTTGACTCTGTACTATCTAAGCAGAAAGTTTCCTATTCCTGCCACTGCCTTCTGGGAGCTTATTGTTTAGAGAGCCTTTCAGTCTAGGAAAGAACTCTCCACACACACAAGGAAATGGCTACCTTAGTCTAAGGTTTCATTTCTTCTGTTTTCTGTGGCCTGACATGCGCTCTGTGTTCTGTTATATTTATAAAACTCAATTCTTAGCAAAGATGGAACCTTCAATATTTCCTATATTTCCAGTCCCAAGTCTGCTATTCACATTTCATAAATGATAAAGGTAACCACAAAGTTTAACCTTTGGTTGGAGTTGCTCTTAGCTCTTCTAGTCATCTCTTTACAATCAGTCCCTAATTCATCTTAATGTCTTTCAAGATAATTTTAATTGAATAAAACAATTCTGCATGACCATAGTTATCAATTATGCTAACAGAAATACACAGGCCTAATAAAATGACACATATCGGGGACCTTAAGTCAATGAAGACTGTTTAATCCTTATCAGTTGACATCAGTGTGGACCCAATTAGCACAGTTTGCAGCCACTTCATAATTCAAAAGAATGTGATCATTCAACTGGAAGCACATTTGACAGCAACTCCATAGTCATGAAGGTAAAAGCTTGCAAGATCACCCACTAGGATGGAGAAGCTGTCATCCTTTCATCAGTGCTGTTGAATACTAATGTAAAGGTCAGAGTGGTGTAATTTCAGGCTGCCAAAATATTGCTGGAATTGATATACCGGAAGATGTGTAAGAAAGTTTAAATAAAATAGAACTTTGGAAAACTTTCATAAGATAGTGTTCATAGGACTCCTTACTGCCTGGAGACAATTCTCCGTTATATCATTTGTTTCACGACAAAATCTTCCACCAGTTCTGCATAATGATTGAAATATTGTTCCTTTTTCTTGCACCCTTTGTTATTAAATTCATATCTTGGCTAAGAATTGTGAGGATTGTAAAAATTGATTCCTTTGAGATTCTAATTTTAAAAGAAAGCCTGCTTTTGTTAAGCTTAACATTCACCCCGTTTGTCACAAATGGAGCGCGAGTATAAGCTACACTTAATTCCGGTACAGTTTTCTAAAAATGTCATTTCAAACACGTGTTTTTCTTCTCTTTGGAATGGAGAGCGTAAGAATCTAATAAATGGAGAAAACGAGTTCAAATGATATTGTTTCCAAGATAACGGCTTGTTCTAATTAAATCATGATCATTGTTCCATTGTTACTAAATGACATTTATCCATGAAACCCTCTTTTGGAAAAGGAATTTTTATGTATGTTGCGAACATTCTTTGATCCTGTTTGTAATCATTCTGTGGAGCTGAGAGCTGTTTTTCACCAATGTTTTAGAAAAACACTTCCCAACAGGCAGGCAATAGATTCGAGTGTGTGAGATGGTTCTGGAGGCCTCCTGACTTGACACAATGGTCATTTATTCTCATTTCTCTGTACATGATGCTCAGAATATTAGTCCAGGTTTCTCTTTTCTTTTTGAGTTTTTAAGGGGCCAAGTAAAGGCAGCCTCACCTTCCATCTTTCTTTTATTTTTGCATTTCACTAAACATTTCCAGACTCTGCTCAAACCAGAAAAAAACAAAAACCTAAACAAAACCTCATCCTTGCTTGATCTGATTGACTTCACAAACATAAATATGTCAATGAGCTGTACCAGACAATAGCTCAGTAGGATCGCTTTCCATATTCCAGATACATTCTGAAAGATGTCGAAAATGACATGTTTGCAGCGAAATATACATGGCCGGGTGAACTTCCCTGGTTTTATCTTGCACCTCAGTGATTCTGAAGAGAAAGTGATTTTTTTTTCTTCTGCATCAGACATGTTTTAAAAATATTTAAATATTGCTTTCAAATATTCTTCGCCTTAATAAACATGCTGCTTACTTTTAACGATTTCTAATTTTAATTTACTCCTCAGGGCTTAGGGGCAGAAAGCAATCACCTTTTTAAGTGTTTCATGGGGGAGGTTTTAACTGAATCGATTCCATCTACATTAGACCATGTCTATGCTTAGCTTTAAAAACAATTTATCAGCTTCCTATGGTGCTTTAAATCTTCTGAGATGATTGCATAGACAGCACTACACACTCGCTCAAAGTTAAGCAATCTTTTATAATTTGGGTGTAATATAAAAATTGATGCCCACTTTTAAATGACTAACAGCTTGGCATTCTGTCACACTGACTGGATGAGTATTCTATCCCTTGGAAAGCCCATGACAAAGAACAAGGACATATCTAATTCAGAGGTCACCCTCTTACCATCAGACCTGGAAAGGTTGGAAAGGTGAGAGGTAGAGAAAGAGCTACATCAAAATTTCAGCACCAGATGTGCACTAAATGCACATGACAATAATATATATATATATTTTTTTTTTCTGGTTGATATCACTTCTTATTCTGATAACTGATCTATTTCTATCTTCTCATAGGTAGTATTTGTGCTAAACTGAAAACATGCTAATCAAACAAACATCTCTAGTGTTCCACCAGCCTCTGTGGAAAATGGGGATTCACCAATAAATAATTCCCAACCCTCAGGATGCCTGATGCTTTGAGGAAAACAGAGAAACTAGATTCTAATCAAGGGCAGGGTGGATATGGACATGAAATGGACATAGGTAGAAAAATAAATGCATAGAGAGAGTTGAAAATTTGTTTTACTTTTCAATGACCAGTTCCTTTGATTTAAAGGAAAGTTGAGTCATCTTAAATGTTCACATGGGTACAAAAATAACAACATTGACATATGCACATATGGAGACAATTGAAAGGTAACTTGGTTATGTCATGCTTAAGAACAGTGAGCTTCCCCTGTTCTCTGTGCCTGCAAGACAGATGTGATACCAAAGCCAGGCAAAGTCCATGAGCTGGCCCTTGTGTGAGTGCCAGGCTTTGTTCTGTGGAGGACAGATGCCCACTCCCAGGAATAGGCTGCTCCTGTGGACAAAAGTGGTTCTACTGGATAAGGTCCTCTTCTCCCTGTCACTGCCCCCAGGTAGTAGGGAACCAGTTTGTTCTCTTGTTAGCTTTTTCCTTCGAGTGTCAGGCAGTGGGAACTTAAGTCTGCCAGGGGATTTGGACATGGGGACCCAGTGATTGACAACTCCCTGGCTTGGTATATTCGTTTTTCAGAATTATTTGACCATGACAAGCCTCAGTTTCTCTTTTGAGAGAAATATGCAATCCTGCCTTAGAGGGACAATCAAGAAACATGAAACCAGGCTTCTCCTACCAAGTAGGCAAAGCCATAAATACTTTGTTCTCTTCTTCCCTCCTTCGTAACTTCCTTCTCCATCTCCTTCTCTTAGCTATCTCATTTTCAAGTCACATCCCAGTATGAATTTACATGAGGCAGAGAATACAAGTGGCTGTGGTCTTGTCATAAGTCACAATGAACTAAAATAATCCACAATCACAAGACCCTAGGCTTGGGTGTGAAGATTAAATGAGATAATGTAAGTGAGGCACTTAGCTCAAAGTAAGTACTCAATAAATATTGGCTGCTGATAGCTGTAATATAGCCTAGTTACACTGTGAAATTGCTAATTGTGCAAGGATGAGATGAAATAATACAAACAAAGCACTTAGCATATAGTAAGTGCTCAATAACTATTAACTGCTATTAGCTGCTGCTGCTGGATGCTTTTTACTGCCTGAGTGGGAGTGGAATTGGCCAAATGATCCTAGGATGAGGTTTCTGCTGTTATCCCACATCCTGCAGACAGACCATGAGAGTAGCTGAGGAAATTGCTTTGTCTTGTACCTTCAGGAAGCATGGTGCTGGCATGAATCCGATATGGGCAAACAACTGGAGCTGGTAAAAGAGAAGGGCAACTTTTCCTTTTCTCTTGGCTCAAATGGGCCAGATCATCATTCACCAAAACCAGAGGAAGAACACAGATCAAGGCAGCATTTAGATTCCATGCTAGTCTGAAACTTAATGAGCACCATTTTACTCTGAATGCATTTCTATGCCACCCTCCCCGTTAGCCAGAGTTTCATAGAGTTGCCTTGATGAGTCTTAAAAATAAGATTCTAAAACTTCACAGTACTATTCAAAATATTTTTGTGTTCCCCATCTTAGTTCTACAATAAATAAATACTTAGTTGATATACGTCACGTCCCAGAGTTAAACATCGTGTAAGAAATGCTGAGGGGAATATCAACTATCTTGGGTTGCTGATGGTTTTATTTCTTTAAAATATTTCCTACTGGGAGCTATCATTTAAAAATACTAACCCTAAATTCCAAAGGTCAAAGTTCATATCAAGTTTTCAGGAAATATGCAATAATTGTCACTGTGAATAACAATAAGCTTAGCATCACTTGGCATTTTGGCTGGCTTTCGTAGTCACTCAGAACCCTAAGCATGGACTTGAAGGTTGCTTGGCTATGATAAAATATTCCGCAGCAAACATTTGTGAAAGCTAGTGTGTGACCCCAAATGTCCTAGTTCTCATATTAACAAAGAAATTCAGTGGAGTAGCTCAGTACCGAACCCAGCCTCTCTGATGAAACAAAAAAGCCAGCTAAGTCCAATAAAAAAAAAAAAGTCTCCACCGCTACATAATTTGATTTGGGGCCCACATGCATGCAGAATAAGTCCCTCTTTCATTAAACCACTGACCCAATTTATGGCGGTAGCGAGTGGCTTGTACACTTCTTTGTTTGAATGTGATTTGTGTTCACACACAGAGTCCAGCTCCCCCATTTTTAATGGGGGCACCAGCGTGGCAGCTAGAGCACTGAACTGGTGTTTTTTCATTCAAGCCTGATGTTTCCTCCTGGAATCATCAAACTTGAGAAATGCATGTTGACACGCTGTACGTGCACCGTGGGCATTGGCAGGACATCACCATAATTGTCAGTGACAGACATTCTTTTACCAAGATAAGTTCTCACCTAATTTGCGTGAAGCTGTCCCCAAAGAATGTGGCGGCAACCGCCGGCACGCATGCAGGATTGCTTGCAAAGAGCAGGCATGTGCCAAATGCCAGAATGAAAATGTGTGGAAATGACATCTGCAATCGAAAAAGAAAAAATACGCCTCATCGAAACCATGGTGGGAGAGGTGGCATTTCTGGAAGAGCTTTTGGTCAGTGTCCTTTTCATCTGAAAAGACAACTGGCTCTTCTTGGGAACTGCCCTGAGCACTTCAGGAGGGATTCACGACAAGGGTAAGGTTGGACTTGGGGGGGGGGGCAAACAGCAAGTGCAGTGTTACTATGGTTGATGCAGAAGTGATTGGCATTCACAGACAAGTGAGGCTGAGCAAACCCATCAGATGGATTTCTCCTAAGGGATAATAATAGCTGAGCTTGATTGATTGTCACAGGAACCCTGTGCATTATTGGCCCATTGTTATACCCACTTTATAGATGAGAATGTTGAGGAATAGAGATGATGAAAGGTCAGAGCGGGGCCTGGAAGATGCCCTCTGGCTCCAGTTTGCAGTGAACTACTATACTGTGTGAGACACAAATGCTCATTCAGCTCATTACTTAGAAGGAAATGTATTGGGCACAGCGATCATGCATACAATGTAAACTGTACTACCACTGACACTCTGTCCTCACTGTGGGCTCTGCCTGCAGGGCCCTCCTAAGGCAATTATCTGCATAATGTGATCAAAGAGCATCAACTATGGAAACTCACCAGCTCCTGCCCTCAGAGTACCCTGCCATCAGTCACTCTCCCCCAAGGCAGGTCATTCAGACATAAATGATACGGGCAATTTCTTCAATCACTAACTTCCCCTCCTTATGCCCATTATTGGCAAAATTATTGGTAATTGTTTATGGGTATTAATAACACATCATTGTTGAGTTTTCAGCTTCAACTCAGAAAACGTTTCTTCCCTTTTTCCCACTATGCTTAATTCATTGTGACAGCTTTACTGAAAATGTAAAACTTACAAGTTCCCCCTTTTCCAACCCTGGCCCTCAGGGAGGAGGAGGTGTCGAGACTGCCTCCAACTCTCTATGAAACTCCCCTTGACCCGTATCTGCATCTGTGCATGTGATGAAAATTCATGAGCCACCTCTTCCTTTGAAAGGGAACAAGATCTTCCAACTCCTGTATACGAATGGCAGGAGAGGAAGTCTTCCATGGAGTCTCAGGGTAGAAGACACCATCTCTGGCATCATGCAGGAGAGGATGGGGTTCTCTTCATGTGAGGAGGCAACACCTGATCTTTAGCAGATGTTGGTAAGGTCCCATTTGGGGTGCTGGCCACATTGTCTACCTTGCAGGCACTCTAGGAGAGGGGCTTACTCAGCTCCCTCTCACCATAGACCTGAAATCATTCTTTTCAGTTTTTTCAATTGAATTAACATTGTGTGATTCCCTTCAATCCCAGGTGTGCAGCATTAAAAATCAACACATGTTTATTCTATGTTGTTCCCCATGAAAAGTCCAGTCTTTTCATGATATTCTAATTGATAAATTCTACACCTAGACTTTGGTATGAACTGATGATTGTCTCTTTAACACAAATATATTCAAAAAACAGAAGAGCATGCAAGAAATTTGTAGAATTGCTGTCATGTTGCTGAAAGAATTCTTCAAGGTTGATTGATGAAACTCAAAGTCATAGGGTACCTTTTTAAAAAATGATGTATTGAGATGAATTTTGCACAACATCCCTTTAACCACTTTAAGGTGAACAATTGAGTGGCATTTAATATCATCACAGTGTTGTGCAAATTTGTGTCTATGCAGTTTCCAAATATTTCCCTCATTCCAAAGGGAAGTACTTTACCTGTTACATGGTTTCTCTGCACCAGTGTTAGGAAACATAAACATTTCTGCCCTCTGAAAAGCAGTGTGGAGTTTCCTCAAAATAATTAAAATGGATCTGCTATATAACCAAGCATGGCCACACGTAGGAATCTACCTGACAATATGGAAACACTCACTCTAAAGAAAATTGGCACTCCCATGTTTATTGCAGCACTATTTACAATAGCCAAGACAGGGGAACAACTTTAAAGCCCACAAACAGATGAGTGAATCAAGAAAATGTGCTAGATAGACATAACAAACTACTACTTGATGACCAAAAAACATAAACTCATGCCATCTGCAGCAGCATAGATGGAGCTGGAAGAGATAATGCTACCAGAAACAAGGCAGAGGGGACATGGTAAATACTGTATGGTGACTCTTATTTTTGTGATGAGAGAAACCAAGCAAAGAGTCAGAAAAAGACAAACATCATAAGCAATCCTTGAAAGCTGACCATATATCTCAGGCATTCAGAAATCAGAGGAGGAAGAGAGGGAGTTAGAACAGGGTGGAGAGAAAGCACAATGAACTGTGGTGGAGGATCAAGGGTACTTTAGGAATGGGTGTGATCTGTCAACTGTGATGACTACACATGAAGTGAGAGAATCTCTACTTCCAAAATACTACCAATGATGCAAAGAAATGGCAACCTAATAGCATATTTATAAATTACGTACATGCATACTTGCATGCATGCATTGATCTCTCCATTTTGGTGCCCACTGATCTACATTGTTTTTCTACGCTGCTATCAATTCCTTTATTCATGTAGAGTCATATCATTCATAACCTCTGATGTCTGATTTCCTTCACTTCCATGATGTTTTTAAGATTCACATGTCTGAATCTTTTCTCTGCGACTATGTCACATCCCACTGTGTATTATGGACTGCATCATGTTTTCATACCATGCTTTGTGTATCCGTGATGGCATTGTCCATTCAAGGACATCTGGGTTGTTTCTACATTTTGACTGCTGTGAATAATGCTACTGTGAACAAATGTGTCCTTGTGCTTGTGTGGATGCTTGTTTTTAATTTGGTGGGTTATATGCCTAAGAGTGGGAATGTAGGGTCATTAGATTATCTTTTTTTCTTAATTATGCACATTTGCTATCTTCCTAGGGTTAAGGGAGGATGGCAGGGTCTCATCTCAACCATGGGTGATTTATCACATGCTGTGAAACCATCTTCTCACCTTCTCCCCTCCCACTCATCCTTTCAAATTCATCTCAGGCATCACTACTACAGTCTCAGAATGTTTCAGTTATGCTTTCGTACCTTTGTTTTATCTTCCATGGCTAATCTGCAGAATAAGTGGAAAGGCATAGATTCTAACCTGAAATATTTCATTCAAGTTTAATATGAATTCAGCCATTTACCAACATGACTAAGTCCCTCTGATCTTGGCTCTGTGCTAAGCATTGGTAAGCAAAAGACCTGGCCTCTGCCCTCATAGAGCTGAGTAGTCAAAGCAAATAAGGAGAATGAGAGTTTTGTATTATCATTATTAGCTAGGTCAGGATTTGATTTCCAAAAGTTATAAACTGAACTGAACATTTTTTTCAAATGTGATTTTTTTTATATTTTCCTTTGATTCAGGATCATGGGTCTTACTCAAACTTGCTCCTTCCCTGTCAATTTCCATTTTCAGCTGTCACCCTATAGTAACCAGAAGAATCCTTTGAGGGGATCCTGCTTTCATAAATTCTCTATCATACATTGGCAAATGAAATGTCAAAAACATCCAAGCTCTTAAAAAGCTAAATTCTATTCACACATTGTAGCTATATGGGCACCACTAGCATTTCCATCATCACCATAACTTCATCTAGCAAGAGTGCAATTCAGTTTTATTTATGTTTCATAATAATCTTATTTTTCTTATTGTTTGCATAGCTCATGTTTGTAGACATGGTCCTCCCTCCTCCTCCTCCTCCCCCCCTCCCTTTCCCCTTTCCCTGGTTCGGTCACTCCAGTTCCTTTCTTATTGCCTGTTGTTGGTTGATGATTGGCCCGCTAGTCTCTGTGTTCATTTCTGAAACAGCTTCCTCCTGGGAGAAGTCCCACATTCCACAGGGGCTGCAGACCAGGCTGATCAGATATCCATGAATAGCTTTGGGGCAGGTTCTAAGTATGTCAACAAACCTCCTGTCTGTCCGGTGTACGGAGCGGCTCTCCCCATTTCTTCATAGTGGAATTTCCTACGGTAGAGGAGACAAGTCTCTTTTTCTCAGAAAACTTATGATCTAGTTTCAGTGTCTCCTTGTTCTTATTGGATGTCTGCTCCATTCAGTCTGATGTTTTTCTGTCGGTGCTTCATTTTTGGCCTTGCAGCTCTGATAAGTGGCTTTGGGAAATCAATTCCCAGCCATTGGCCTTGAGGGAGTCCTCCAGCATGGAGAGACCTCACCAGGTGGTTGGTCTGGCTCACTCCTCTCTCTTGGTTTTCAGTTTTCCATGGGCCACTGCCTTTCTTTCTGGCTTTGCTCCCCCTTCTCAATGGGGGAGCTCCTTGCTCACATTGAAAGTGTCTCTGGATGGGTGTTTCACCCCAGTGCCAGAAATATTGCCAGTGCTATTTGGTGATATGTCTTCACTTTTGTCCAACACAGTCTTGTATCTTGGAGTTCCGACCATATGCTTTTTATGCCTGTGATGGGTATGTTCGGGGCCTTTATTTCTCTGCCTCTTCCAGTGTATCTGTATCTGGGTTGTTGTTTTTCTCATTCAAGCTGAGGAATGACTGAGGTGGGAATGAATCAGAGGGGGACAGCCCCTGCCTGCACCCTGGTAGTTTTCTGTCCCCAACCCATAGGGGTAAGGGACAGGGCCCTGGGCCACAATGGAGGTCACGGGGTTGCCCCAGCATCCTCTAAGGGGAACAGCTTACTTACTCCCCAGCATAAGTCCTCCACTCCTGCAACTCAATTTCAGAACAACTGAGTTATCATTGCCACTGAGATGCCTGAGTTTCTAAAATGATCAACATCTCTAAAGGCTAATTAATATCTCAAAATTAACTTCCCTGTTGTTCACTCATCAGTAGGCAAAAAATATCTCTCCCAGGCTAAGTGATAATTTAACAGATTATGAAGTGTGATCATTCTGAGGTTGTGAAACACCGGAAGAGTTAAATAGGAGACACAGGTACCAGAATATGGAATGATTGGATTCCGAAATAGTGTCTTAAATAAGATAGTAGTTTATCAATCTCTCATACTACAGTTATGTACCAAAATAGCACAAGGCATCTGTCTCTGAGTTCAAGATGCTTGTTGCAGCTATGGATGAAATATACTTCCCAGGCAATAAGAATGAGTCTGCTGATAGCAAGCCCATATTTTTGAGGACAATCTGTACAGAACTCTACAGTTACACTCATAACTAGTTCCATGATGTGTCCATGCTTTCATGGGAGATCTGAAAATGTGGTCACATGGGTTATAAAACTTTGGAGATTTCAGGTAAAGAAAAAGTATTAAATGCGTGTAGAGGGGACTAGCAAGCTACACTACATAGCACATTCTTTGACATGATGAGTCTATCATTCAATTAATGTTAATTCTATGGTCATCAAAATGTAATCTCTCTGAGATTCTAGATTCCAGGAGGAATTATTATTTTTCCCCCAATAATAAAATCTATATGATTAAGAGTTGTGGTCCATTAATAAGAATTAAGTATCCACATTTAGTAACTCCATTTATTGACTTTTGTTTCATTTGAACACTGTTAAAGATGACAGCAATGTTTCAGTATAACCAAACATCTCTTCAGAAATAAAGCTCTCCTTTTTTGTTTTATGGATTATTGTAGGTGAACAATAACATATATATGAGCATAACTATTCTCCATTTTGGAACGACTCCCTACTTCTGCAAAATGAATGACCTACTATCATTTGTGTGTGTGTGTATGTGTGTGTGTCTGTGTGTGTAGGTAAATAAATTATTAAAAACCTTGATTCAACAAACAAATCTAATTTAATACAAAGGGACAGAATCTGTTTCTTTGAGAAATCTGCCATACAGATATATTTTACACTTGAAGTTAAACTTTTCAATAATTAATTCCTTCCCTAGGCTGCCTGAAATTCTAAATTGCTGAAATTACTGCTTGGGTGCATGGGTGACCTCGAGCCAGGACACACCTGGTGGCAATTGTTTATATATAGAACACAATCTTGATCAATCTCTGACACTTACTACTGACTTCCTGCTGCTCAAAAATGTGTCCTCTAATAGCATTTGTATGTTTTCCTTTTTCCCTAAGGTTTCCGATTCCTTCTCTACAGAACATGGAAAATTAGAATGAGCATCACAAACACCACAGTAAAAGTAGCTCAAACGATTTGATTGTATTCTAAGGTACTTAATTGTAATTACTAAATGGAAATATCTCATTGAATAATGCACTTATAAAGATTCAGGTGGCTGGAAAAACTTACTTATGCATCTACCTTTTGCAGAATTTATACTTACAAGAATTCTCATCTTCATTAACCCTGACATACAGCATGTCTCCAATATTTCAATCTAGAATAACCTTTACAAAGACTCAAGTATATAATGTCAAATACATTTTTAAAATTGGGCAAAATATCAGTTAAAAAATGCAACCCTTTGGAGAACAAGTGCCCCAGATGTCTATTTTTATAAGTTGCACCTCTAACAATACTCATTTTAAGATATTCAAATCATTATGTTCTGAGCCACTATATATATGCTGAGTTATCATTCAAGTTGTTCTTTTTTAAAGAGAGTAAATACTAAAGCTTAATTCATTTAAAACATTAATATGTTTAGATGTACAAGCTTTAAGGTAGGATGTATGTGGTAGAAATAAGAATCATTTGAATTGTGTTTTGCCTTTTGAAATTTTTTAAGCTCAGTCGGAGACTGTTCTGTCCCTGAACCCTGATAGTTAAATGCTACAGTACCAAAGAGTAAAAAGTACGTTGAGATGCGCAAGAATGAACACAATTATGAATCATCAAATAAGAGAGAGATCAGCTAGATGATAGAGACCAAAGGGAAGACTGACTCAAGGATGAGAGTATTAGTATCCATGCCTGGTCAGCTGGCTACCTCTATGACTTCAGATGTCTTCTCTTTCAACCACCTTCCCTAACCTCTAGATCTGAAGTGATTTCCTACTGTTCCAGTTCACAGCTCTCTCTCTGAAATTATGCTATCCAACAGTCATTTAATTATCATTTACTTATTATATATCCTCCCATCTGATTGTAAGTTCTGCTAGATCAGAGATGATATTTTCACCGTGTCCCCTGTGTTTTGGACAAATTTGCTTGATTCATAATTGTTTCTCAGTAAATATTTATTGAAAACATGGATTCTGTTGAATAACCTACCTGGATTTTAATGGTTTCTACAATTATTTATTAAATACTGAAATTTGCTAGAAGGCATTCTCAATGTCTGTTTTACCATCAAAATCTCTCTTGAATTGGTCAACTTTTCTTCCTGTCACCCCACCATCAACTATTCCACATCACCTTCCCTTGTTGCTTGATTAAGTGCTGGAGATACTTGTCATCACAGAAAAACCAACACACTCCCATATTTCGCAGTCCTCAGGTCTTCTGAAACTTGAGTGAATTTTATTTTGGAATCCGAACCTTCTCATGTGAAACTTATACTGAAATAACTTCTCATCTCCTCATTCTTCTTAGGCCTTTATTTTCAACTGTTCCTCAAAGTTGTGGAGTTGGGTCCCGACCTCTTCTGAGACCTTTAATAACTATGTTCCCCTCCATAGATCGCACTCACATCATTGTTTCCATTTCATAGTCTACCCTTCAAAGGATGACTTATTTTTAATTCTAATTACCTGACCTGTCCACCCACCTCTGTCTTTTAAATTAATTATTAAACATCTGACAACAAATCTAGTGTTTGAATCACTACACTATTAGTTTACAAATAGACTCGGGGGGGTTATAATTCCTTTGTACCATCTCTCCCACCCCATCACTTCTCAAAATAGGAACAAGAGTGAGCTTTCACTGGAAAGTTTCCACTTATACACACCACCATACTAACCATGGCACAGGAAGCCCACCTAATAACTCCCTTGAATATTTACCTCAAAATACCTATCTTTTGAGAGAATGGTAAGAGTATGTGTGATTCTTCAAATATTGATTCACTCATACAATCATCCATTCAAGTTTTTTTCTCCAAAAAGTACTTTTTTGAGCTTACCATGTTCCAGGAGGGGAATCATGAACTGTTATGAACCCTCTGCATGCTGATACTAGTCATATACTATTCCTCTCTCCTTTCTATCTCTCTAATATCCCTGTGTCCCTAGTAAGCTCTCCTCTTTAAGGGCCCAGTTGAAACATGACCTCTCATCTGAAGCTTCCCTGAACTCCTTCACACTGAATTAATTGTTCTTTTATCTGTGCTCCCAAAGGAGTTAGTTCATACATTTGTAAAAGCACTTATCACATCTCCTCTAACTATTGCATATCTGTGTCCTTTCTGGACTTTTTTTCTTTAAGGCAGGGCCTGCATCTTACTCATACTTAAATTCTGCACTTCCAAGCCAGGCTTCTATACCTGGGGTACTTCATTCACAGTGCCTGACATGTGGGAGGGTAGTACTGGAATATTTGTTGTTGCTTAAATTCGGAGGTTTCTTCCAACATTGTGGACATGGTCATAAATGGTGAGAGAGAGAGACCCTTGTCAGACATACCTCACAATCTTCTCTGCTGATTTATTAAATAGATCCTTATGGCATTGTTTCTTCTTAAAGGAACCTGCTACTGCAACCTAAATTCCCCCTGCCTAGAAATGACTCAAACAATAGAAAAACACAAACTTTGCAAAAACCAGGGCAATAAGAAATTTTAAAAGCAAGTGGGAATGCAACTATCCTTAGAAATTAGGCTAGGTCACTGAGGAAAGATCCAAAGAAATAGCACAAGAGTGGAAGGAAGAATGTAGCAGGCCAAAACACTAAAGAAACACAAGTGCGTTATTACACAAATGCACATGCATGCATTTTTTATTGATATTTATCCAAAAGTGATTTTTTTTCTTTTCACAATGAAAAAAGAGTTCATGAAATGTCATATTTCAAAAGAATTTGGACTCCACCCCCAACCTCCGTTTGTCATTACGCTTCCCTTGAGGCTAATCACATTGCCTCTGAGGTTTAAATTTGTGGCTTGTTCACACCTCAGGGATATCTAATAACAGGAAGGTTTAAGTCTACTCCAAAGTATCAACTCTCTTAGGGAAACACCACAATTATCTGTCTTGATATGAGACTCCCTGAATGATAAAACATTTCTGTGTACCTCTCAGATGCAGGCATCCTGCTAATTGGTCCTGGAAAAATCTATCCCATCTAACCAACAACCCCCTAGTCATCTGAAAGTATGTTTGGACAGAGGGATGATTATGGCCTTGGGATTACACAGTGAGGGGAGCTGTGATTTGGATCCCTGACCCCATGGCATCTCTGATAAAGGAGTCCTTAGCACTTGGTACATGGCCTGGGCTAAAACATTCCCATCCCTAAGCCTCGTATCACAGGGAATCTGATGAAGCAAGCCAGATGGATAATTTTTGACAGTTTGTTGTTAATCATGGGAAGGGGTGATCACCGGCTTACCGAGCCTTGCCTCCCCTTTTCCCTGCTGTTTTTGCTTCTGATTCACTTTCACACACTCCTCATGCAGACAGGAACATGTTGACCCTGCTGGTGGAAAGCAAATAAAAATAGATTGCATCTAATCCATTTGGTTTGATGGAAAGTTTAGAACTCAAACTAGGCCACCGAAGGAGGGGGTTGATTTGTAAAGAGAGTATGCAAATCAACAGGATGAGACATTGGAAATTCTTGTTGAATTAAAGAGGATGCAGATTGTATTTCAGTGCTGTTTGTAATCATACTATTCAGTCCTTGTGAGTGATGAAAAGATGTTTGAACTCTCAACAAGAGAAAATCGTGTATTCATTTTTTAAAGAAAGAGAAGAATGAACCGTTTGAATAGATCAGCTAGCTCAACCTTAGCATTTAGTTAGTTATGGAAATATGATCATAATCTATGGAAATCTCCAGGGTAGTAGCAGATGCTACTAGCGAACACAAAGGCTAAGAGTATCAGAGGAGTTTGCTTATAGGGCAGATTGTATATTTATCAAGAAGCGATGTATGCAAGATTTTTGACTCTGTTTTATGTAGGGTTCTCTCTGCCTGCACTTCATTTTCTCTCCATCACTCCAGAATAATCACTAGCCATATGCAAGTCTCCTACTCATTTTCTTCCAAGACTCCGCCCACGTCATCTCCTCAGACCACCTTGGTTTCCCCTGAAAATGTAGGCAGAATAATGTTCCACCCCTAAAAGTGTATGCATCCGAATCCCAGGACCTTCCATGACCAAAGGGACTTTAGAGATGTAGCTATAATTAAAGATCTTAAAGTGGAGAGATTATGTTCCATGACATGCTAGAATAATGCTATCACAAAGTCCTTGCTCATGAAAGAGACACAGGAGTGAGAGAGAGAGGATGTGATTTGATTGCTGGCTTTGATATTGAAAGGGGGAGGAAGGAAGTAGCCTCTAGAAGCAAGAAAAGGAATGGACATGGATTCTCCCTGAGAATCTACAAAAGAAACAGTCTTATCAGCACCTTGATTTTAGCACAAGATCTAGTTCTGATTGCTAACAACCAGAACTACAAGACAATTTGTGTGGTTTTAAGTTACTAAACATCTCCCATCCAAATACTAACCAGACCATTTACACATGGAATATTATTCATCAACCAAGAAAGATGAATTTGATGCATTTGTGATAACATAGTTGGACCAAAAGGGATCATGTTAGCAGAAGTAATTCAGAAGACAGAGAAATACTGGAGTTTCTCATATATGTGGGAAACAGGGTAGCTGAACAAACAAAAGGACAACAAAAATTTAAAAATAACTGCTAGGAGAACAAAAACATAGAGCAAGAGAGTGGGGCAGTGTAAAATCAGGAGAGGGATAGACATAGAGGTTAAGTTCAAGGTTCACATGTGATAAGGTGGTAGCAGAACCTCAAGGTAGACAATGAATAAAATATGTGTGTGTGCAATCAATTAAAATTTAAATAAATAAATAATTATGTGTTGAAAGAAAAATAAATATACTTAAGGTGTGGTACTACTCTGAGTACAAAGTACAGAGTACAGAGTACAGAGTAGCAAAGAAAAGATTGTAGGCAATATGGTCTTTATCAGGCTTCCGCATCATATTATACACATCTTCCACCGCGTATCTTAGTGCATCACGATTGACTCTGGGTTATTTTTCCCAATGGTCTTCCACTAACCACCATTCATCTTCATTTTCCTAGTAGACCCCCTTGAGCTCCCCCCATCAAACCAGAACATGATCAGATCCATATGTCTTTAAAGATTTGCTCAGATATCCTTCTATTCTTGTCACAAGGCACTCTTGTGGATTTCCACCCATGGACTTCTGAGTCAGTAACAGAATTCCACTTGCAGTCTTACTGGCTGTGATTCAAGGCACAGGTCTGTACTCAGACCATTTGTCCCACTGTTCTCCCAAGCCCAGGTCACTGACCGAAGGCTCCTGTCAGTAGGGAGAGCTTCCCTTGCTTTTCTAGTCTTGTCCCTGTGTCTCCATGCCCTGGGCATACATCAGCACTCAGTAAAGTAAATGCCAAGCAGCTTTTGTCAAACATACTGGCAGGTGTCTGATGTAATAGAAATGACTTATCAGATGGTGGGGGGAAAATAGTCAAAGGGAGAAGTTTCCTGATATCTTATGAGGCTGCAATATATGAGATGGTGCTCCATATTTTGGTATCTTGCCCACAATGGCCTTGTCAATAAAGTGGGTGATATTTGATGATGCCAGCAAGTCTACAGATGACGAGAACTTACTAAAATCTGTAAGAAATTATACACAGGAGGTCCGATAATAAAGTTCTCGGTTTCAGTATTAGTGGTAAAGTTCTATTATCTTTTTATTCATTCAAAGAGAGCAGGGAAATAGTTTTTCTACATCAAGAAAATCTCAAATAGGACTCAAGACACATCTCTCAGCATATGGAAAGTAGATTTGCTTAAAAGCAACATAAGTTCATCAAAAATTACTCCGTGATAAAAAAGTATAGATTCTGATATTTGAAAGTTGACCACAAATGAGGTTATGATATATCAGAAGAAACCTCAGATGAGTTGGAAGTTTGTATCCTATTTTAGGTTTGTCAGTGACTTTAGACTCTTCAGTTATTCCCTTTTAGTCTCAGTTTCCTCATCTCAGCATGATATATTTGCAAATCACCTCCAATTCCAACATTTGTTAATATTTAGTAACATGAAGGCTATAGCATTACACAATTAAAATATTCTTTCCACTACTGATCATATTAGTCAAAGACTGACTTCATTAATGTTTTTCTGCAAAAATAGCTTAAAGCTTTAAAGAAGTCATGGGAGGTATTCTCAAAAATGAAATTACCGGGAATGAGCTTTAAGGATAGTCAAAGGATCAATGTTATTTTGTCATTCAAATTTGGTTAGAGAAAACTTTATCACAGACTTCAATTTCCTAAGAACTCAATGAGATTGGTAAAGGCAAAATCCAATAATAAATGTCAAATAGCATAAGAAAAGAGAAGTTCAATCATGTTGTCTTTCTGTGAAGCTCTATTTTTTGAGTTAATACTGATTTAGATCATTAGTTGTGTTAAACAGATATAAGAATCCTCCCCACCACCTTTGAAGTGTTGACCATCACACCACACATCTTTAATCTCCATTGTCTTAAAGTCTAATCTTGTGTGGTCCTTTACCACTTTGATTTCTTTGATAAACCCTACCATACATCTGGTAAATCTTAGTAGTATTAGTAAATGATTTGTGTCTCTTTTATCATCATTTACAGATTATTTAACAATGTAAAATGTGTGTGCATTTGTGTGTGTGTGCATGCACAGAACATGTGTCAAAGGAAGACACTTCTGTCACTTGGAAATCCTTCTGTCACTTGGAAATCCTCCGGTGGAGTCAGAATTGATTTCTCTACAGGAGTTAGAAAAGGAATCTTAAGATTAAATTTCAGCTGAAAATCCATATTTGCATGTAAATATCAATTACTTTTTACCTTTTAGATAATCTAAAAAATGTTTGCCTCCCCATAAATTCTGCACTCCTCTTGTACTTGTACTGAGTATGTTTCTACTTCTGGTTAACTGAGAATATATCTCAGTACCTGTTCTGGGGAGCTGGGTTTGAGTGAGGATGGTTGCGGACACCCAAGCTAAAATTCAACAGGGAGAGATTGTGACTTTTGAATGTGAATGGAAATACTGAATAAAATTACCATCACTTCTGTGTTCATTTAAGCCCCCCCCCACACACACACACAGGTAAACACTTTCAATTTTCTCTTCTAACCAATAATTGAAATTAGACACTAAGACATTATTTTAAAGCTTGGGTTAAACGGGTGCCCGTGTGATGACTGTAATGGGGTTACTTTTATATCTGAGCATAAGGCAGATCTGTTCTCTATTGTAATAGGCCTGATGGCTGTAACATTTTACTCATTTTCAGCTGTAATAAGCTTTTGAATGTCTGCAGCTATGAGGTTTGTGATTTCCATCCAATTTGTTTGAGTCCAGGCACTCTCTGATGGGGTAAGGTGTAAAACAGTTCACTGGAGACTTCCAATATTAGTTTCCTCTGCAGTTTTTGAAAAATAATCTTTTTTTTTTCTAAAAATAAAAGTGAAATGTTTACAAGGACCTAAGAAGCTGATTTTTTCCCCACCTCACCCAATTTATAGAATTGAGCCAAGCACTCTAGAAGCAGGGGGTAAAGCAAAAACTTGCTGTAGGAGATTTAACAAGCGTTTGCCAATGGAAACATATTTCTGTATATGTCCCCCCTCTTGAAAGGCTTAATGAAAAGCCCATTGGCTTGTGTGTAAAAATACTTACAGTAAATTGTTTTCTTTGCTATTTACATTCCATCCCCCCCAGTAATGATGACATCAAACTCTTTCTCCAGCTCTCTCCTTGCTTGAGATTTAGTCCTGTATCATTTTCATTACATTTTGCGCAAGTAGACATTGCTGAATGCTAAAGGGGTGTCCAGTGACCTTAGCTACAACTCTTTCTGATAGAGGCTGTTCCTCAGGTCAGAAACCACACACTGGGCAAACGAGTCTCATCAAGCTAGCACGAGAAGCAGTCATCCGATACCTTGAACACTCTGCTGTTGCACTTTGGAAATTCTGAGGATCCGAAAGACTCCACCAGGCCCAGTTCCCTAATCTGATATATGTTCATCTAGTTTAATATCTTGATAGGATTTTTGACATACCCCTTACCTGTCAAAGATTCTCAAGTCTACATGATGGAACTGACATGTCTCCTTGTGTGATCTGTCTGAAAACCTCTGCTTTCACTCCACCTTACAGAGAAGCTGAGGAAAACATTCCAAGGTCCCTTCGGTAGTACATTCCTGATTACCTATCTGCTGTTCTTGAAAGAAAGTGTGATTGTGTTCTTTTACTGTGTGTATTTTCACTGGGTTTAGAAATGACGTTGACATGAAATGAGTGCTATGAGAAATCACGAAGTTGATAACTATCATACAAGATTCTTAGTATTTACATTTGGTGCAGGATAAGATAGGAAAGGACATTCATTTCTTCAAAAACTCAACTTAATTGAAAAGATGAAAAAAACACACAATGGAAAGGAGACTGAGGTAGCATTTCAAAATGATCAATGCTCTTGATTGTTCAATTCTCTTATTATATTACCAAACCCTCTTAAATTTACCTGAGAAGAGGAGGCTGAGAGCTATTTATTTTCACTATCCACACATTAAAGCTCAATCATTGAGATAGTTATAGGAAATATGTCATGCATTTGCCCATATAAAAATCATATGGGCACATTGTATATTATTTTAATGAGAACTTAAAAATTCTTCCATTATCTATGTCGTGAAGTTCTATGAATTGGACGTATTACTGTGATCTATGGCAAAAAAAATAAATTAATTAAAAGAACTGGAAAGCATGTTCTAAAACTCCATATTAAATTAATACTTATCAACCATTACTAATGCTGGATCAGAAAGTAAACTGCCAATAACCAAACGGAAATTTGACAGATATGTCTTTCATGTTCTTGCACAGGTGGCATTAAGGAATTTTGAAAATGTTTTGTAATGTCTGTGACTGATAGGAAAAAAGAACAAAGACAGAGAAAAGGTATGCAAATACAAATAGTTAGAAAGAGCAAAGAGGGAGAAGAGAAATCCAGAGCCCTTATCACTTGAAATCTGCAAGAATGAGAAACAGTTCCAGGTGGGATATTGGAATTTCTGTCCTAGAGCTGAACTTTACATGAGGAGGATAGAGGCCCCATTCAACTTTGTGGGAAGTCACTTTGCCTGACTTTATTTAACCAGTTTTTCGCTGACATAAAGCCATTATAACCTGGGAGCATCTGTTTTGGTATTTCTAACAAGACTGACTTCTTCTAAGCTAGAGACTCCTGGGAGGCCCATTCAGCTAAGATATTCAAGAACAATTTTACTTGTGAGGCAGAGCTGCTGAATTCCTCCTGGATGTGCCTATTGTTACAGAGAGAGATTTTGTAATTATCAAGGGATTATGGCAGAATATGAAAAGGGCTGGGAGAAGCTTCCCTGCAAATCAAGAAGGTATTCAGCACAGACTCAGGCAGAATCAGCTGGGAAGGGAGGCCAAAGGGTCTGGAAAGGTTAAAGGCTGAAGAAACAGAAGGTCCTGGTTGCAACTCCTAATTAAAGGAGTAAAAATCATTTTTGAAAGTATGTCAAGGACTGTCTTTTTATATTCGCCACCAAGAAAAAGGTCTTCTGAGGATTGTAAATGAGGTGATGGCACTGCCCAAATACCCCGGGTTTGTCCTTTTTTTTATACTCCAAATGTAATGAAAATTGAGCTTAATGGTACATAAATAAAAATAATTAAATAGAAGATAGTGGTAGTGGTGCATTACCTGAATTAATATACAAGATTAAGAGGCCAATAACCCAGAAACAACTTCGTTATTTTGGTGTTTCATATAAATGAGACAACTCTCTCAAACTAGAATAAAAAAGAGTTTCCTCTCTACTATTTTTATTTCAAATTTAATTACGGAACATATCTTCCCTATCTTCCTCATTCTGTTTCTGGTTTTCTCGCAACCATATGGTTGCAGCACAAGTTCCTATTGAATCAAATCAGATGATCGGTCACACCTTTTCTGGGAATGTCCTTTTTAATTTAAGTTTAAAAATTTACTTCTTTTTCATATTGATTTTGTAACCCAAACTAAAAAATCTGTGATAATTTACATGTGTTAATTTTTATGTCCTTAGGTTGTCTCTCTACTTGCAGAAATTTTGACAAATGCATAGAGCAATGAGCCATATAACATTGAATGCCCATAATGATTTGCAAAGCTGTTTCAGATTGGGTGATTTTCTAGAAATAAAGAAACAAATTGAATTCAGAAGAGAGAAATAAGCAGAGAGATCTCCAGTTGTGACCAACAAATGTTACTTCTTTTAGCAAATAAAGAGAAAATGTCCAAATGACTTCCCAAAATGTTGCATATTTGCTTTGCCAACATTGATTCACAGGAATTTAAAGAGAGAACCAGAAAAAAAAAATTCACCATTTTGCAATTATCCTTTCTGTGCTAATGGAAAATCAATCACCTTTCTGTTAATCCTTCTGCTATCTCTCAATTGTTTCCCTGTCCTTACCTGGACTCTAACAGTAGCGCCATCTGCTCCTCTTTGTGCACCAAACCCCTCCAAAGCCCAGTTACGTATTCTCTCATCTCACTTTCCCCAAACATGGAAGACCACACTGATGTTTCCCCTTCTTATTTGCAGATACTATTTTATTTTTTAACCAATCATTTGTCACTTAAATAGGGAGATCCTCCCTCTGCTAATGTTACAACTACATAAAGTTTGTCTGCTTCTCTAGCAAGCACCTCTGAATTAACTCTGATGTCTAGTGCAATGCTGTCCTAAAGAAATGTATATTAAACCCCATATAAGTTTCCATTTTCTAGTAACCACTATTTTTTTTAAAAAAGAGTGAAATTAATTATAGTCATACAAATGAATTCACTACATATGACATTATTTTCAACACTAATATATCCAGCCTAATCAACATGAAAATTATGACTGAAATTGCTCACATCCTTCTTTTACACAAAGCTTTGAAAATCCGGAGTGTGTTTTATATTCATCATACATCTCAATTTTGATGAACATTTCTAGGATTCAACTGCTGCCTGTGGTTACTTATGATCATGTTGGCCAACAGAGTTCTTGAGCCCTTCTCTAAAGAAACACGTCAGGTCATCAGTTTCAACTTTTCATCAATATATCTAAGTATCATATTTAAAGTAAGAATCCATACTTGTTGCCACTGAGATTTCACATGCCCATGATGGAACCTGACAGGGATAGAGTGTCTATTCATGCCTTAAGATGCCGTTTGTTTCATTAACAATGTTAGAGCTAAATGAAATGCATGTTTACCAAGCAGTGTTGCTATTAAAGTGTTGTCAAAAAGAGGAAATGAGTAGGTCAGGCTTTCCCAGCCCTGGGTCTCTATCACCAGCACATGTTGAGGTTATACCCTCCCCATGAGTGTACATACCTGGTTCAGGGGTGAGCACAGGTGTATTGGGCTTTGGAGCGAGGGGATAAAAGGGCAGCATCAGCTTGGAGGGAATGAGAACGCCAGAGAGAAGACTTGGTCAGAGGACCACAGAAGGAGAGCAGAAGGAGAACACCAAGGGAACGGGGGGAGAGCCTAGAGGAAAAAGTGTAAAGTATGAAGGTTTGTCTGCCTCCCAGCCCCACAAGCCCTTCCCTGGCCCTGCCATGCCTGGCTCGGGCATGCAAAACAGAAGCGGTGCTATATTTGGTGGAGGTTGTATTTCTCTGTTTCCAGTATCGAATGCTGGTGCCATTTCTAAATGAATGGAAGGTCAAGTTATGGTCTGGTGCCTGTGTGCCCCTACCTGAGATGTAGGACTTTCCTCCTTTCCCTCCCCCCCAGATGTGCCAGGTAGAAGAAACACTCAGAGCCACGGGAAACAATGGGAAGGAGGTGATGGGGAGTCCTGAAAACTCTCACGATATCATTGGCAACTCAGACCAACTCTCCATTAACTTAGTATCTGCGGCCAAACTACTTAACTATGCTGTACCCCAGTGCCAGTGTGCTATGTTATAGCTGAGGATAAGGAGCCAAGGCTGATGTAAAAATCAAGTCTGATCCCACACATATGCAGAGCAGCCTAGACAGGGTTTCCTAGGATAGGTGGCCCCTCTCACGACTCCATGTAGATGCTGCTATCTCCAAATATCAGGATGAAGAAGAGGCTATGAGGGCTGGATCATCACCCACCTTTCTGCTCATGTTTAAAGGGAACATGCAGAATGTAAATATCTGTAATTCAGAGACATAGCAGCACAGTTTATCAGATGCAGGCTTGGGCTTGAAAACCATTCTACTCCTATGGGACCTTTGGCACATGGGATCTTTGACCTTTGACAGGTTGCTCAGCCATCTACCCCTCCGTGCCATGAAAATCTAGATGTGTTGGTGGGAATTTTAAAAAGGAAACTTACACTGGGTTCTTTTCAAAAACTGTAAACTTCTGACTTGTGAAAGCTCTGTTCAGACGTGGGCAACAACATTTTTGATTGTTCACAAAACAACCTGCCAGCATGTGGAAGGTGTGCAGCGTGATGGATCCATTAACATTTTGCAGGGAGGTATCGGGGCATTTCCCAAGGGAAAGAAACACGATGATTTCTTCCCAGGGGCTAGTCCTGAGCTGAGTAGACTTCTTTGAAGGAACACGGGGCACTGTACACTTCATTCGGTCTTCCAGATAAACAACTTGCTCCCTTGGAAGATTTCCAGGAGCTACAGCAAGGGCAGAATGGGGAACTGCTGGGTTACTGTGTGCATGAGCCGCAGGGAGTGTATTCCATCAGCTCTCTGCAGTCGGGCCGCCTGCTTCCTTGCTTCTGAGTGCAATAGTCTATGGTCTATAAAGCACTAAATGGTTGGGGCTTCACCATTTAGAGATCAGCCTTCCTCCCTGAGCATCTTTAGGGTGGTTGTCATCAGTTGGAGTACTGCTGCTGTCTTTCCCACCTGGCATCCACAGGGAAACAGAGGCAGGGAATCTTTCAGGGAAGCCCCTCCCTGATGGGACCCTCACCTTCCATTTTCCAACGAAGAACTGATAGGGTGATTTTTAGAGGGTGGCAGAAAACACACCTTTTAATCTGAGTTGAAAAGCAGAAAGTTCTACACTTGAAAGAACAATGCATTCTAGTAGAATCATCTCAGATTCCTTCAAGCTTTACCTTAAAATAATATAAATAGTTGGTGTTCCTTTCTTGTCTTCAAATCCTCAGTATTTGCCAGTGGACAACACTAATTTTTTTGTGCAGTATTTTTCCTTACTAACTGCCCTTCCTTTTCAAGGGCAATGGATGAAAAGAGAAGTATTTATTGTTATTTTACTTTTTTTTGAGAAAGATAGTCATGCTTGCTTTTGTTTCAGAAGTTTTCAACCTGACATGTGACCTAATATGCATTCGCTTATACATATTCCTTTTTATTATATTATCTAATAAGGAATCAAATGCTTACTCTATGCTAGCACTTATTTAAGTGCTTCAGATATAGTAGATTTTAAAATAAGACCATCATGAAAGTAAGCATTTTTTCCTACTATAGCTGAAATTCTTTTCTTCTGTCTTCTGAGAAAGAATACAAACATACATGTAAATACACCATCTAAAGTGGGGAAGTCTTACTTATTTTACTTACTTATCTTACTTATCTTACTATGGAGAGATATAAAACTGGAGAGGAAGTAAGAGATTTAACTCTAAGAGAATGATTAAGGTGGTTGCTTTGAAAAGGTGATATTTACCAAAGAAATAAATGAAGTCAAAATGTGTGCTATGCAAACGAATGGAAAGTCCCCAAACACCTCCTGGTGATCTTGCATCACCATACATTGACTAGACTAGAGAAAGAAAGTGAGACATAGAGAAATGTGGTTAAGTTTAGATCAGGAAAGGGATTTTGCATATTTGCAGTAACTCCTTTAGTGTTTTCTGGAAGCAAAAGGAAGCTTTTTGATGGTTTCAAGTAGGAATAAGAGCTTTGATTAGTCTAATATCTGAAGAATAGTTCACAAATGAGGCAGAAATTATAGATCAGTGCAGTAGACAAGTTGAGAAGTATCATCCCTTCATCTTAGGTGGTAAGAACTAGTCAGATTCAGGATATAAAAGAAAGGCCCAACTGGGTTTGCTGATGGATTGGATGTGGAGTTTGAGAGAAAGGAAAGAATACAGGAGACTCCAAATGTATTGTCATGAATTTGGTTAATAAATATTCTTTGCAGAGCTATTAAGTACTAATTATTGCATAAATGTACTCGCAACTAAGTATTTCAACCTATAACGGTGCTTACAAAAGAGAAATTTGGGATGGGGAGAATTGCCATTATCCAATTTGCAATAGGAATCACCATACACTCCTTTAAATAGTAAGATCCTTTAGTGCAGTTAAAGTGTGATTCAATTATTATAAAATCCATTTAGAAAGAATTATTTAGTAACATCAGTAAAATCCACTTTCATTAAGCATTCACGAGAACAGTAAAAGAAACATTCCTCCTGCCACTTCATAGGGGTACATAATTAGAGTGAACACACATCAGTCTTGGATCCCAGACTAGATGTCTGTCACCTTGGCAAGACTGACACTTATCCTGTTTGCATTCTTCTATGCATGCTAGGTTGCACAGTAAATTATATGCCTGTTCTACAACATAACTGAAATATCAGAAAGTCAACAAAGCGCCCAGCAATGAAAAGGCAACCTGCAGAATGGGAGCAAACATTTACAAACCCTATAACAGATCAAGAGTGAATACGTAAAATATAGAAGGCACTCCTACTACTCAATATCATCAACAAACAAATAAGTTATCCAGTTAAAACTATTCAGAAGACCTGAATAAACGTTTTTTTTCCAAAGAAGTCCTACTCATGGCCAACAGGTACATTTTCCTAATCATGGCTAGCAGGAAATTTCATGTTAAAGCCAGAGTGAGATATCACCTCACATATGTAGGATGGCTGTTATTAAAGTGACAAGAGATAATATGAGTTGAAAAGGTGCAGAGAATAAGGAATCCTTGTGCATGCTTAGTAGTAGTGTAAATTAAACACCCCCATGGGAAATGGTAGACAAGTTTCTCAACAAATTAAAACTAGATCCACCATACGATCCAGCAACCCAGTTCTGAATATATCTACCTGAAGGAAACTAAATCAGGATTACAATGAGATATTGGTACCCCCATATTCATTGCATCAAAATCCACTTTGAAAGGTGGGTGAATAAAATTTGAGATAGATAATATAGAAAGATAAAAATGGATATATAACACATATCACATGGATGCTAGCTATCATTTATATATATTATATATGTATATTATATATATATGAATACATTCCATATAAAGGAAAGGAAATCCTGTCATTTGCGATAAGCTATTTGGACCTATGGACCTTGATATAATAAGACAAAATAAGTCAAATAGAGTAAGATGTATATTGCATAAATTACTTCTGTGTAGAATTTAAAAACATTAACCTCAGGAATAGAGAGCATAGTGATGGTTTTCAGGCTGGTGTGGGGAGATACTGGTCAAAGATGCAGGCTTGCACTTGCAATGATGAACAAGCCTCATGTATACTAGCTATGCTGTGTTACATATGATATACTTGAGAGTGGTTTAGAGAAGAATTTAAATATTTTTACTACACACACACACACAGTAATTATTTGAGATGATGGACATGTTTAGTGAACCTTACTGTGATAATCGTAAATATGCATATCAAATCAATTGACACAATGTTGTATGTTAATCGTAACTTAATAAAACCAGCAAAATATAAATACATAAATAACACCCAAGCACAATGGCTTAAATTTGATGATACAAAAGACAGAAAATCTGGAGAAATCAATGTAAAACAGAAATAGAAGGGAACTTTCTTCCCAGCATGGTATGGTTCCACCAACAGAAGACAGAGGTGAAGGTGCAACCCTACACCTTCAGAGTTTTCCTCCCAAATACTTCAGTCATGCCAGGCTTTGTAATTCTCTTTTTAGTGGCTATCCCTGGATCTTAAAGAAGTGAAATGATCCTATTCGATCATGAGCATAGACTGTATTCACCAGGGAAGGAAAACTAACCATTCTGGAAATTACACCTAAATATAGGTTCACCCATATGAACAGCTACACCTTGATCTGGTAAAACATGTATAAATAAAGGCATTAATGCATTACATAATTACAGTTAATGAATAATATTGGATCTCTAGCTTTTCTTCTACTCACAAGAAACTAACATCAGTTATTTGTTTGTACTTAATTGTAATGCAAAATTGGCCTCAAGTGCAATATGTACATGTTATTTTTTTACTTTTGGATTTTATTCTAAATAAAATGTCTGCCTTTGTGAATACAGTCTATTATTATTTGGGATTTTACTAGTTTATTCTGGATTTGTATTTTATGCCAAACAAGCTTGGGTTGCAAAGGTTGCAAAAAGCTGGGATCCTCACTGCTCCCCATTGGTCTGTGACTCTTGAACTTAAAAACTTATCTCTGCTTGAATGTTGAACTCTGGCTTCTTTGACCTTACTAGTTTAATGCTCACCTTATCTTGATGCTCACCTTATCTTGATGGTGAACTGTGTGCCTTGAGTCCCAGCCAACAGTGCTCTTACCAAGATGACCAGTACAGCTTGTGCTACCATCATCAACAATTGTGACTTTCAGAGCTATGTGCTGTGAAAGAAGAAAAAAGAGATAAGAGACCCCATTCTTACACCAGTAAGAATGGCCCACATCCAAAGAACAGGCAACGCAAATTGCTGGCGAGGATGTGGAGAGAAGGGAACACTACTACACTGCTGGTGGCAATGTAAACTAGTTCAACCACTATGGAAAGGGGTGTGGAGGACCCTCAAGCTAATGAAAATGGAACTACCATATGACCCAGCAATTGCTCTTCTGGGAATCT
>PVHY01010106.1:0-53408 GCA_004024945.1 Uropsilus gracilis
GGTTCGAGACCCACCCAGGGCAACATAGCAAGACCTAGCCTCAAAAAACAGCTGGGTGTGGTGGTGCGTACCTGTAATCCCAACTACCTGGGAGGCTGAGGCTGGGGGTTGCTTGAGTCCAGGGTACCCCGGGCAATGTGAGCCTGCAGTTCCCTGAGCAACATAGTGAGACTTAGTCTCAGAAAGAAAAAAAAAAAAAGAAAGAAAAAGAGGCTGGGCATGGTGGTAACTGCCTTGGAAGCCATGGCCAGGGCTAGGAATCGGGGTTTGAGTCCCGCCGGGGGCCTGTAGCGAGACCTAGTTCCAAAAAAATAACTGGACATGGTGGCGCGCGCCTGTAATTCCAGCTACCTGGGAAGCTGAGGCTGGGGATTGCTTGAGTCTGTGGTACCCTGGGCAACGTGAGCCTGAGGTTCCACGGGCAAAATGCGAGACCTGGTCTCAAAAAAAAATAAATAAATAAAAGAAAGAAAAAGAACAAAAATAGAAGGTGAAACCAGCCATTGAGGTGTCCTGCCACAGATTTCTACCTGTGTCGTTTCTGGGGCCGGGGAACCAATCTGGACCCGAAGTTATGTGCAGTGTGAATGCACATAACTCCCTCCTTTACCAATCAATGGGGGAAGAAAGCCACGATGATGTGGCTGTGGCCCCATGACAGAATTGCTGACACAAGAGAGCAGGGAAGTTGGACCCACCACCTGGGGAAGTCTATCCCCGGCAGGGAACGTCTCCATTGCCAGAGGCTGGGAGCTGGGCTTCCAAACCAAGATACCAGAACTGTATGGCACAGAACCAGCACCACGTGACAGACACCAGAAAGGATCCTGGAGAAGTGCACAGCGTACCTGCCCTACAACAAGCTTCCAATATGTTCGGCTTGACCATCGCCTCAGCTACTCCTGGAGATCTGAGTGGCCTCGACTACTGCTGTCCAGGAGGGCAAGTTCACACCCAGAAAAAAGGACTTTGTTCCAGAAAAAGAAAAGACCAGTGGGCCAAACATGGGCCATTGACTTGCAGTGAGAGGAGCTGGAGAGACCAGAAGGGGAAAAGGTGGGTAGGGTAGGGGAATAAGGATACAATACGGAAGGGAGGGCCAAACCATACAAACATGAGCAATAGTGTATGACAATTACAAAATAAACATTAAATTTATATTAAAAAAATTCTGACCTAGTCTTCAAGGCCCCAAGTCAAAGGCAACTCTACCAGGAGGTTTTTCCTCACCCACGTGGCCCCCATCCCCAGCTCTGATACCATTCTCTAGGAGAGGTGCCAGGTAAATCTAGGGTGTCTTAGGCCAAGCTCCCTAGATGGGAGTTCTACTGCAAATAGTCTACAGAAAGTCTCCATCCCTGCGGAAGAGATGGATGCAGAACAGGGCGGAGGAAGTCACTGAACAAGATAGTCAGGAGACATCTTGCCTCTGCCTGATCATGCAAGAAGCTCTAGAACACGAATGACATGGAAGAAGCAGATGCCAAGGCAAGGGGCTGCCTTATGCAGCTGCCCCAGTCAAGGGCAGCCTGGGGACCTGGTGAACATGAGCACAGCTTCCCCCGAATGTCCAGTGTCCCCACCAAGGGTAAGCTGCCCAGGGGCTGGCATGACCCAGGTACCCAGAGCTCAGACTCAGACGCCAGGGAACACTTACCCTGCATCTGACGAAGCTATGCCCAGGGAGGGCAGGAGGCTCAGGACAGGAACTGGTTGAGTCCACAGGCTGACCGCCATGGGTGGGGACCCCCCCTACCCCAGTGTCCTCTTAGCAGGCCCGGTGTCTATCCCTGCACGCCATTTCCTCCTGGTGTGTCCTACCCTCTGTCCCCTTGGTCCTGCTGGTTAGCCTGGTTATGTGAAGCTGCCTCTGGGAGGGCCACAGTCCTCTGTACAGAGGTGTTCTGGCCTCCTCCTGGGCTCCCTCTACCTGGCCCATCCACCTTCCATTGCTCTCTGCTGTGGGCATCATTCCCACACAAGCCACCTCTAGACTGCCAAGCGGATCCCCAAATCCCTCTTCCTCTCCTCCTGGCAGCCTCCCCCAGTGCAGCTAAGGGGCCTCTCAGCTCTACTGTCCATCCTAACGACAGTTTTAAGATTCACACGAGAGAAAATGGTCTGTGCTGGAATCCAAATTTTAGAGGCTTCAAAAACGCCTTTCCCGGACCAACTAGGGTTATAACTATACTGCCACAAAGCTAGATCCATCTTCAGTGGAGGTGCATGACAACGAGACTAGTCTGCCTGGGTGTTCACACATATATGTATATGTGTCTGTCTTCTGTGTGCATGTATGGGTGATGAATGAGAATGGATGGATGGACGGATGGATGGATGAATGGACAGATGGATGGATGAACAGATGGATGGACAGATGGGTGGACAGATGGACGGATGGATAGGGTGGGCGGGCGGGTGAATAGCCAAAAGAATGAATTGGTGGGGGGATGGATGAATGCGAATGAAAGGGTTAAGTATCTGTTTTACAAATGAAGAAACTGGGGTTCCAAGAAGGAGTGCAACTTAAGGTCACAAGTGACAGAATCAGGATTCCAATTTAACTTGAATAACTGCAGAGCCAAAATGAAACACTATGAATTAAATTCCTTCCTTATCCTTATGGCACCCAAATCCCACAATATATGGGGTGTACCAGTATGGAGGGAGGAGAGACGAGTTAACAAGTCTCTGGAAAAAGGGGATGGTGACTTGGACTCAGGAGACTGGTGATGCTGTGGAGAGGGCACAAGTCCGTGCTGCCTCTGGTGCTGGTGGTTGGGTCTGCAGTCTGACCGGTCAAGGGCTAGTCTCAGGAGACCAGGTCATCCCACCAAAGGCCATGGTGCTTACTTTAAGATGATGGGGTTAAAGTACAGAGATGGAGTCTGGGGAAGGGCCAGCCTCAGGAGGAGGGTGGGGGCTGGAGGGGCATCCAGAAGCCTCCCGTAGTAGCCCCTTGCCCCACTGAGCCCTTGTTTGGATAGGGCAAGGAAACTGTGGTGGGGGCTGGGCCAGAAAGGAAGGGGAGTGAACCTGTGTTGACAGCCCTTCCAGGAACCTGTTCAGCTCATGCCTGGGGGAAGGAAGAGAAAAACAACCCGCAGCCTGGAGAACCGGACAGGAAGCTGGACTCTCAGCTCTTCTCTGGATGAGCTTTTCAGTCCTGAACACTAGGCCCCTGAACCTCAGACTCCCCGAGTGGATGACAAGGAGTTGACCAGAAGGTCTTGGGTCTTTCTGGGGCTGGAATAGCCTGCAGAAAGTAGGTCCTTTGGTAGAAAGATTCGTAGGTTTTACAGGCAGAGGGAAAGCGACTTCCTAGGGTTCAGGACACAGGAGCCTCAAAATCCTGGAAGGAGGAAGAGGGACTGCCTCCCTGTCTCCGTGGTGTGCGGCAGTGCCCTGGGGTGTTGTAAGGAACTCTGCAGGCAGTTAGAGCTGGCTCCGGTCTCAAGCCAATCACGTGTCGGCCATGACCATTTCATACCTCTGAGCACAGGCTCCTGGCTGGAAACAGGACAGGTCAGGTCTTCAGGGGGCTCAGGAACACATCTGCCCAACCACCTTGGTTTCTCTGGGAGCCTCAAGGCAGCCCTTTTAGGGGAGCAGGGCGTATGCCATGCTGACGTCAGATGACAAAGCTTGAGGTCCCAGGTGGTGCACTCAAGCGTGTCACTTGCCTGTGAATGGTGCCTGCCTCCCCCACCCATCCACAGGCACAGGCACTCTCCACCTCCTACCTGCACTTGAACTACAGCCAGGGTGAGAGGGGTTGGGGGTATATCTGTCTCTCTCTCTCTCTCTCTCTCTCTCTCTCTCACACACACACACACACACACACACACACACACACCCCACTGGCCCCTCTGCAGAGTGCTGGGCTCAGCAGTGCTAAGGGTGGGAGTAGGGAGCAGAGCATGGTTTTTCCAGCTGCGGGGCTCCTTCTGCCAGAAAGTAAGGGAGGAAGGAATGGGAGGGTGTGGGATGGGGTGTGGAGGGGTGAAGTAGCGGGAGGTGGTGCTGGCTGCCTATTCCATGAAAGGATCAGTTTTTCCCTGGAAACACTCAGCGGGCTCTCCCCCAGCTGCCCTTTCTGGGAACAAAGCCTGGGGGTGGAGAGAGCCAGTCCCCAAGCCCACCTGGACACGGACACTCAGTGACTTCACCAGCCCTGTGTTGGCTCCAGAGCCCCCACCCTTGCCCTGTCACGGTACCCAGGTCCTAACCACAACTTCCCTCCTTGAGGGAAACCAAGGCAGATGGCTAAAAAGTCACCTTCCTCTGCATGGGTCCCATCAACCTAGAGTAACAAGGTGCAGTCTGGGCCCCTTAGGGGTCATAGTGGTCCATCATCTGCCATGGAAGGCCTGGGGTCCGGTGAGGGGGCTGCTTCCCTTGCGGGTCTGCTCTGTGCTTAGTCAAGAAGTTCTTGCTCAGATCCAATGCCCAGGTCACCCCATTTCTTCCTCTGAATTAGAGAAAAGACCAGCATCCACTTGCCCCTGCCTCCTTCCTTGACCAGAGACCTCGGGGTACAGGGGCAGGATCGCCCCCACTCCCACTCCCTTCCCCCCGTCCCCCGCACTCTCCTCTCCTGCTTCCCCACTCAAGCTCTTTCTCCTTGGTCCTCCCTCTCCTTTCCCCGTGATCCATGTCTCTCCTGTCCCCTCTCATCAGTCCTCCCTCTCTTTCTCAGACCCCTTTATGTGAGCTCTGACTTGCACTTTCTTTGGCCGTCACCTTCCCTTTCTTACACTTTCTTTTCTTTCTCCTCTCCTTTGTCCCCCATGCTGATCCCTTCCTGGGTATACACCAAGCTATTCTGTGGGCATCTCCCCAGCTCCTTAAGCTGCCTGCCCAGTACACCCTTGCACATGCTGATCCTCCACCTGGAACAGCAAGTTCATCCCTAGCTCAGCATGTCATTTCCTGACTGGAGCTCAAGGTCAAGTTCACCTCCCAAAAGCCAGGCCCCTGGGTCAATCTCAGACCTCAAGGACCCAGGCCCCCCCCCCAGCCCACACCAGAAGTCTACCCTTCCAGGTTCACCCCCTCAGAAACTTCCCCTCCAGGTCTATCCCCCTGGGGATCTGGCTTCCCAGTCCCCCTGGAGACTAGCCCCAGACACCCCCAAAGAGTCCTTGGTGGCCCTTGTGTGCTCCCCATTTCCTGCCTGTCTCCCTTAAAAGGTAAATCTCTGTCCAGTGCAGAATGTGGAAATGAGGGCACAGGAGAGTTTCCGGGGTCAGGGCTAAGAAACCCAGGAAAAGACTAGCCAGGAAGACCCCCTCAGTCCCAAGAAGAGGTCAGAACAGCAGATGGTAGGGAGGCTCTGAAGTTATTAGCCTGGACCCTTCTGTTACAGAGTCAGGGTACCCACTGTACACTCCTAGGCCAGCATCCCAGACCCAGGGGTGCAGGGATCTTTGCTTGTGGGGCTCCCTGCACCAAGGTGCTCCCAGCTTATCAGTGCTACCCTGGCAGTGGCCCCATGCCAGACTACAAATCACCGCTATTGTGTGGCCTGGTCCAGACTCACCCATACGTTAAAGGGAAAGGACAAAAATCTCCCCGCTCTACCCCTCTGGCCGCCAGTTGAGAGCTGGTGCAGCAGAAGAGAAAAGGGGTCTTTATGCTCACAGGCAGGAGGGCCACTGTGTCCCCCTCCCGGCCCTACAATGCCCTCTGGTAAAAGAACTCTGTGTGACACTTCCTGTGACTGGGAGACACAGAGCCCTTCCCAAGTAGGAGGTGATGGCAGCCAACTTGGCTTGGCAGGATGGAGTCTCTCATGCAGGTCATTGAAGGAGGCCTCAGCTCCAAGATCTGAGGAAGAGGCCGGCTGATGGCAGGGAAGGAAAAAGGACACCTTTAAAAGCAGCCTGCTGACGTGGGCTTAGACCTCCTACGTCTTACAAGCCGGGCGTGGTGGTGCATGTTTGTAATCTAAGCACTGGGAGGCAAGAGGCCAGCGATCTCTTGAGTTTGAGGATTCGAGACTAGCCCAGGCAACACAGCAAGACCTGGTCTCAAAAAAGCAGCTGGGTGTAGCGGCAGGAGCCTGTAATCCCAGCTACCTGGGAGGCTGAGGCTGAGGATTGCTTGAATTCGCGGGATCAGGACTACCCCAGGCAACATAGTGAGACCTAGGCTTAAAAAGAAAAAAAAGAAAAAGACCTCCTGTGTCTTGTGTTCACACAGACCCTGTATTCTCACCCTCTCTCCCTTTCACCACTGCTTCACTACTCAGGGACTTTGCACTGCTGTTCCTTCCACCCACAATGCATTTCCCTGGGTCTCACAACTGGTCACCTGCTCACTCTACCAGCCTTTCTCCCGGCCCTGCTTTTCCCTTATTCAGGGATGCACTTCTTGCCTTGCAGCCCATCAGTCATTTCTTTCTTTCTTTCTTTTTTTTTTTTTTTGAGACCAGGTCTCGCTATTTTTGCCCATGAAACCACAGGCTCATGTTGCCCAGGGTACCACAGACTAAAGCAATCCCCAGCCTCAGCTTCCCAGGTAGCTGGGATTACAGGCATGCCCAGCTATTTTTTGGGGGACTAGGTCTCGCTACGTGGCCCTGGCGGGACTTGAACTGTGATCCCTGGCCCAGCCGTGGCTTCCTAGGCTGCCACCTACAGGCATGCGCCACCATGCCCGGCCTCATCAGTCATTTCTTATGTCTATTTTGCTGTCAGTCTCGCAGTCAGAATATCAGCCCAATGCGAGTCCTGATGTTCATTTCTCTCATGCCCCAGCTCCTGACACACGGTGGGTGCACAGTGACTATTTCTTTGACTGAATGCATTTCATTGCATCCGTCCCTTCTTTCTCTACCCTCAGAGGGAGGCATGGCAGAGCTCCCTTTACAGACAAGGCTCTAGCAACTGAGGGATCTTTGGGGTTCAGATTCGATGTCAGGAGCCAGACCTGCCCTCAGGAGCCATGAGCCTCCTCCTGTGAGAGCCACCTGTGAGTCAACCCCCCACATACCATGGTTGGGTCACAAATAGAGAAGGGCTCAGCCCTCAGGGCAAGTCCCCCAAGATGACCTTTGGGGGTAGATCTGAAGTTGGGGCTGGCAGCCTGATCCTTCCCTTGCAGGCTGCAAAGGATGCAGAGTTAGGTCCTCAGGCTCCTTCCCTATGAGAAGGGGGTGGAGGGAGCAGCCACCAGCACTGCCTATATGTCACCCCTGAGAGTTTGGCAAGGCCCAGCCCTGCCTCATTGGGCAGGCCTCCCGATGCTCTCCGTGAAACCTTACACCCCTCCTGTAAAGCGGCAGTAACACCTGTCCAGCAGGTGTGTCTGGGAAAAGCACAGGCGAGAACGTGCAGGAAGGGGCTTCTGGAACAGGGCTAATGGCCACAGATATAAACGTGACCCCCACCCCTCTGCAAGACACTGGCAGGAAGCTAGGGGAGGGAAGGACGCCAGAGAAAGGCTCAGTCCCTCAGGCGAGAGGAAAAGGCTGAGCTTGGGGCTGCCAAAGCTGTGAGTCAGCCTTCCCTGAAAAGCCAAAGTGCCCAGGGTCCAGCAGGAGATGGAGGGCCAAGGGGGCCCAGGTCCCCTCTGGGGGTGAGTGGGGTAGAGTTTCCCTAGGGAAGGGCAAAGGCCAGGAGCCACAAGGAATCTCTCTTCCGAGCCTGATTCAAGGATGTAGAATGACCTTGGCAGTTCCAGTTGAAACACACTGGTCCCCGGAAAAGGGTTTCCTTCTAACCCTTAGGCCTGCCCCCTCCTCCATCCCACTGTCCCGTTCCCCCCCAGCCCACAGGGCCTCAAGGAAGAGCAACACCTTCGCTGTGCAGAGAGGCAAATGGCCCTAGAGCTCAGCCAAGGAGCAGTGAGCTGCCTGGGGTGACAGACAGTGGCAGAGCAGGGACGGACCCCAGCTCCACGTGGCCCCGAAGCCTGGAGCTCGCTCTGCTCCAAGACAAGTTGCCCAGGAGGGACAGTCATCCCTCACTGCGCGGCGGGACGCTCTGGCCCCAGCAGGCTCTGAGCCCAGAGACACTGAGCTCGCAGGCATCTCTCACCACCTCCACTCACCCCACGCTGCAGCCACAAGGCACTGCTCACAGTCCTCCAGACACCACCAGGCTCTCCCCAGCCTGCTGGCCTTGGCCATTCCGCCTTCTGCCTGCAAGGTCATTTCCCCTCTGGGTTCCCTGGCCACCTCCTACCAGTTCCTCAACCTCAGTGCTCCTCTAGGTGCTCCTCTAGAAGTGCTCCCTCTCCTCCCACCCCATGAAGTTGGGGTGATAAAGCCCTTCCTGGAGCCCTTCCTACCTACCCTAAAAACCACTTTTTTTTTTTTTTTTTTTGTGACTAGGTCTCACTATTTTTGCCTGTGGAACCGCAGGCTCACATTGTGTGGGGTACCACGGACTCAAGCCATCCCCAGCCTCAGCTTCCCAGGGAGCTGGGATTACAGGCACGTGCCACCATGCCCAGCTATTTTTTGGGGACTAGGTCTCACTAAGTGCCCCCAGCGGAACTTGAACTGTGATCCCTGGCCCCGGCCGTGGCTTCCTAGGCTGCCACCTACAGGCACGCGCCACCACGCCCAGCTATTTTTGGGGGACTAGGTCTCGCTAGGTACCCCCGGTGGGACTTGAACAGTGATCCCTGGCCCCGGCCACTTCGTCTGCTGAAGCTTACATAGAAACCACTCTTTGGGCCACAGCATAGTGCCAGGCTGCCGGCACCATTGAAAAGACACCGTGAGCTCAGGGAAGGGGCCTGTGGGTAAAGGGGAATGAGCTCCTAAGGGGGGAGAGTCTCTGGGATTGGGGGTGGTGCCCAGGGGGCATACCCCTCTTCTCTCTCACACTTCCTGTCTCCAGTAGCTCAAGGTTGGGAGTGGGAGGAGCCAAAGAGCTAGGAGATGGGAGCCAGACTGTCTACCTCTGCTCGATGAGGCCCAGTTCTCACTTGTGTTCCCGAGTCCTTGCTAAGGGCCCCTTCTCTCTGCAGTTCCCTATTCAAATTCCTGAGAGGGTCTGATGGCCAGCCACATCCTGGGTCACTGAGCAGCCCAGGAGCTCATCATTCAATTACCTTTATTTTTACTTTAATTTTTTTTAGAGACCAGGTCTCGCTATGTAGCCTGGGGTAGTCTTTTTTTTTTTTTGAGGCTAGGTCTTGCTATTTTTGCCCATGAAACTGCAGGCTCTCTGGGGTACCACGGACTCAAGCAATCCCCAGCCTCAGCATCCCAGGTAGCTGGGATTACAGGTGCGTGCCACCACGCCCAGCTATTTTTTTGGAACTAGGTCTTGTTATGGGCCCCAGGCGGGACTCGAACCGCGATCCCTAGCCCCGGCCACTTCATAGGCTGAAGCTTACAGGCACGAGCCACCGTGCCCGGCCAGCCTAGGGTAGTTCTGAACCTGCGGACTCAAGCAATTCCTAGCCTCAGCCTCCCAAGGCTGGGATTAAAGGCGCGCGCCACCATGCCCAGCTCCAATGACCTTTAGCCTGAGGCCCAGAACAGGTCCACATTCCCACATTGGCTCAAAAGCCATTCATTCATTTATTCGCTCAGAACATCTTCTCTGAGCACAAAACGTGCACCGTCGTTAGGTGCTGGGACGCAGCAAGGAAGAAAATGCACATGAGCCCCAGCGTCTTGAGGCGCACACTCCAGCAGGCTCGTCTCGCCTCCCACATCTCTGGGCGTCTCCACCTGCCTCACTGGTGAAGAGCTCTTTCTCCACAAAACGCCTCCTGGCTTCCTCCATGCCGCAGACACACAGTGGGGCCCCAAGAGGGAGTTAACCATGGCGATGCCTGTGAGGCTGATGGGAAGAGATCAAGGGCTGTCACCATGACAACACACACTGTAAGCTGCGCCCCAGCCTCTGTACGTTCCATTCATTCTCGCCGTCACGGTAGCCCGATGAGGTGCATGTCACCACCGGGATCCCGACTGTAACCTGGGGCAGCTCAGTGAGGTCAGCTTTCCACGCGCAGAAGTCGCAGGCCTGCTAAGCAGCAAAGCTGGGATCCCGCCCAAGAGGGGGCTCTTAACAGCAGGGAGGACCATTGGCTTTTCCAGGCTTGGAGTGCTCGCACGCAGGCATCTCACTGCTCCACAATGACTCCCCAGTAGGAGGGACCGATGCCACCAGCAGCTAAGGTTTCAGCTGGGAGGAAGGTGCTGCTTGGAAAAGGGTGACTGTGACCAAGCCCAGCAGCCCCAGTCCTTCCCCAGCAGCTCATTCAAAGAGACACATCACCCCACCCCCAGAGCCCCATCTCAGTCACAGGGGTCTTCTTGCCCTCTCCACGGCTGCCTGTGACATAGGAATCGATTTCCAGAGGCTGTGTCCACCGTCCCGCCCCTCCAGCCAACCCAGACGACGTTCAGGTCTGTTTCTTCCTTGACTCATCTCCCTCCTTCACAGCCCCTGTGTGCTGAGGACCCCAACACCCCTGTCACCGCCCACATGCTGCCCTTCATCAAGCCCAGTTCTGGCCCTGCTCTCCCACCCCATTCCAGACCCTGACATGGTCACCCAGGCTCCTGGTCAGCAGCCAGTGACCAATTCAAAATAACCATTTCCCTTCCCTCTCACACAACTGTCTTTCCTGGGGAGGAAGACAGCTGCAAGGGATTAGGGGTAGGGAACGGAACCAGAGAACCCCCACGCGCAGTTCCACACCCAGGCCCAGATCCACAGAGCTGACGATCAAGCAATGGGCATGGGGCTAGGGACTGTCCCATCCCTGCAGTTAGGACTGTCCCCAGAGTAAAGTCCTCTCTCCCAGGGCCAGGGAGGTGAGAGAGGAGTACTAAGGATGGCAACTGTCCCCACCCTAGCACCCAGCCTGCCCACTTGTGGCCAGAACTAGCCCCCCCCACCAAGCCTGGGGAGACTATTAGGAAGTCAGAAGGAAGAGAAACTACATGTTCCTGCTCTAACTAGAAGGCCTCTGCTCCTGCAGCTCCCTCCACCTGCACCCTTCCCTTATAGCCTGTGTCCACACCTCCTAGCCCCTCAGAGGCCTCCCGTACAGCTTCTTAGATCAGCCCACCCCTCTAGCGAAGCTCAAAGGCTGGACATAACTCTTTCACCTGACCACACACTATGTCTATCAGTCTCTCGCAGGAGCAGATCCCAAGTGAGGCTGGCACAGCGAGATGACAGAACCACCCTCAGCAGGACGGTCTCTCAGGCACCCAACCAGGCCTCACTCTGAGCAGTGCCCTCAGCCGGGCTGGCTCAGGCCAAAGGGCAGGGGCAGTGTGCCTGGACCAGAGCTATTATGGGGCATCAGCCAGGCACATGGTTACGAGGAAGGGGGAGCTCACGACCTGCAGGGCTACTGCTTCCTCGCTGGACAGTGCCTGTGTCCAGAGCTGGACTCTGGCCCTGATGTGGCATTCAGGATCCTGAGTCAGTCTGGGTTCATCTCACTCACCACCTCCCACCTGTTAGCTCCTCCTCGCACTGCAGACTACCCCTTGTCCTTGCCCTGCCTTTCCTAGGGCAGCCAGACTGTGGCTTCTGCCCTCTGGATTTTGTTCACAATCGCTTTCAAGGCTGTATTTTGAGGCCAGCCACCCCTGTCCCCTAAACAAACACGAGAGCTGGCATGTCAACACAGACATTCCTCTGGAGGGCACTTTACCCTGCTACTATCTTTAGTCTTTTCCCTTCCACCTCATCTTTTTTTTGAGACCAGGTCTTGCTATTTTTGCCCGTGGAACCACAGGCTCACGTTGCCCGGGGTACCATGGACTCAAGCAATCCCCAGCCTCAGCTTCCCAGGTAACTGGGAATACAGGTACCTGCCACCACATCCAGCTATTTTTTGGGGGCTAGGTCTTGCTATGTTACCCTGGGCGGGTCTCAAACTATGATTCCCAGTTCTGAAACAGGGCGACCAGAAAAACTTTGTGCCTTGACTTGAAGCACATACAGGCCCGACTTTAAACGCTACAGGCCTGCTTCTCTCTACGAAGCAGACTCAAAACAGTTTACATTAGCAATTGCCTTTAGCTGGAAGTAGCCACATCTACTTCTGCTTCCCTCCCTAGCAAGCGGGCTCAAAACTGTTTATTAGCATTTACACTGTACCTGCCTACTACTGATAAGCAAACGTCAGCTACCAGCTTCTCTCTGCTTTCTTTCCCTCTTTCAGACCTAAAAAGAAAAACCTACAAACACAGTTTAAACTCTTGTAGGTTTTTTTAAAACCATCCCCAGCCTTCTCAACCAAAATACCAAACCAATGCAAGACTCTCAGTGCAGACTAATTTATTTCTAACAGAGTGATTTTCTAATTATCCTAATAACTACACAAGAAATGTGTAAGAGAAACTCCGATTACTTTAACATTGTCCAAAACCTTTCTCAGCATTGTCCAAAGTCCTTTCCCAGATTGCCCAGAAATCCTCAGTCTCTCAGTCCTGATCATCTCACCAAAATCAGTCAGAGTTCAATCCACGTGTTTGAAGACATCTTTCTTTAGGTGCGCTTCTTTGGCGTGCTCCATCCAGCTCCTCCATGCCACCCTCTTCTTGTTGTCCAGGTAAAAACTTCATGGGACCGGACCCAGTAAAGTTCACTTTCTTTTCAGGCCTAACTTTCACTCGGCCTCTTCAGACACAAGTTAAACTCACAAAACAAACTCCAACACGGAGTTCAAATCTGCAAACTCCTTAACTGCATTCAGCACACATGCGGCTAGCCCAGGCCAGCCAAGGGCTGCAGGCCCCTGATGGCCACATGGCCAAGCTCACATGGATCACATCTCCATCTTACAAAATGGCCAAAACCAAATCACTCTCCTCCATGAATCTATCTCCCCTCCATATTGCATCCGATCCTTCTCTTTGTTTTCACACTCTTTATATACCCTGATTTCCCGCCTTCCAGAAAACTTGTGTCACCTTTCTCCCTCCTGCATGTCCCTGAAGGGAAATTCCAACTAAGGTCATTCTAGCATACCTGTCCTTGAAATCTGCAATCTTAAACAGGAGACAATGGGGGGGGGGGTAGCACACCCTATCAGTTCCAGCCGCACTCCATAGACTGGCGCTTACAGGCATGTGCCACCATGCCTGGCTCCACCTCATCGAAAACCTTCCACTGCCTGCACCTTTGGGAGGCCTCCCCACTACTTTTTGTAACCAAGACATACGTTGATAAAAAAAATCATCACCCACCTTCTCCTGTGCATTAATTTACCCTTGACCAAGGCACTAGGGGTCTGAGGAGACAGCTCAGGGAAAGGGCTTACTGAAAGGGACAGAGAGGTCAGGTGTGTTTCTATTTCCTGTGTGCTGTGTCCCTTAGATTTCTGGCATTTGTTGCTACTGAAAAAACCAATCCCAAACTTTCTGGTTTAAACCCACCAAATAACAGAATTATTTGCTCCTGATTGTCCCACCTTAGCAGAGCTCCCTAGGTAGTCTGGTCTTGTAGCTGGCCACGTGTACAGCACATCCAGCTGGGAGTTGAGGCCAGGCTTCTCTTTCTCATTATTGCTGAGGGGCTTCTTCTCCAACATACGCCACTTTGCATGATCTCCTGACAAGCTCCTTCCAGCACAGTAGCCTAGAGCCAAGAGCTCCCAAGTTAGAAAGCAGAAACTGCCAGGTTTCCTTAAGTTTACATTCTATAGTCAAGTCGGGCATAGAGCCAGTCCTACACAAGTATGCCCACTAAGAGGGAGTGGTCATTGGAGGCTGGAACACAAACAGGCTGTCATAATATAGATGGGAAATAGTATAAGCAATACATGAAAACTGCAACCATGATATCTTGGGTGATAGCGCTATGGGTACTTTGCACTTTTCTAGTCTCACATTTTAAAAAGAAACCACAAGAGATCAAGGGGAGGTTGAGATGAGTATCCACCCACAGTTCTTAGCAGAGCTGTCTCAGGTGGCTCTCATGGCAGGTCCCATTGACCTCCAGAGAGTAAGGCCTTATGGGGCGCTAATGTAGGAGGGGCAGCAAAACAATCCCTGATGCCTGTCCCAGCTTCTGGCCAGAGCTGACACCCTAGGAATTTCCTGGGTGTTCAGAGTATCCTGTGTTCTAATGAAACAACTCACAGTGGGCTCTTGGATAGCTTCAGGATAGGGGCTGGTTATTGGAAAGAGCAAGCCAAGATGAGAAGTTTGGAACTCCCCAATCCCCACGCTCCCCTTCTTTAGAGGCTGAGTTGCCTATTGAGATGTCCATGCGATGGAAACTCCCTAAAAATGGGGCTTGGAGTGCATCTGGATTGGTGAACACATGCATGTACTGGAAGGACAGTAACCCCAATTCCACAAGGACTGAAGTTCCTGTACTCAGGACCTTTCCAGACCTTGTACCAGGGTCCTGTGTCCCACTTCACCTGGTTGCTCACCTGTATCCCTTATTACCTAATAAACTGGTAAACCTGAGTCTTATATGCCTTTAGAGCAAAGCATCATACCTGAGGGGCGGGTCATGGAAATACCCCATTTGGAGCCCAGTGAAGCAGAAATGCGGTGTTGTATTAGTAGGGGCAGTTTTGTGGGGCTTAAACTGTGGGATCTAACACCAGATAGTGTCAGAACTGAAATTTAGGGCACCCAATTGATGGAGTATTGGCCCATAAGGTGTCAGAAGTATTGTGCAAAAAAACCAAGTTTTACTTTTATATGACTTCACATATAAGGCAGGAAATCTGAGCCCCCGGCTCTCTATCAAGGAAGATAATGGCAGCCACTATGGGTCCCCACATGGGAAATGCCTTGAAGCACCCTCAGGTCTCAAAAGCTTCTACTGGTACATGGATTCAGTGGGACAAATCTACTGTCCAAATATCAGGGAGAAGGCTAGGGTCTCTAAAGGGCCTAAGGAAGCTCCAGCTTTTCTCAGTTACTGGGACTCCCTGGGGGCAGGAGCTGGGGGCAAACGGCAGGCAGAGGTTGCTCAGGAGACTTATGTGCTGAGGATCTCCCTTTCCTCACACTGACCAAAGTGCGCATCACCTCTGGAAATGAATTCTTACCCTAATTTCCTCCCAGTTATTACAGGGATAATAAAAAACAAAAAAATCCCACCTTATTGTTGAAATGAATTCAAAATAAATGATAGGCCAGAAATATTGCGCAGGTAGCTCTGTCCCCATCAAAATGGGGCACAAGGCTTTGACAAGGTCAGTTATCTAAGGTTTCTAGGCTGTAGCCTTAACACTTTAAGGACTACAGTTCACCTCGCCCCCACTCCAACACACTTAGCAGAAGATGCCCAGATGAGCCTGCTCTCTGTATAGGAAATACAATCATCTGTCCACATATCCTTCTGCTCCCCATGGAAGTACATCAAAACACAGGGAACAGGCAGCTCAGTGAGCTTTCAAAAGAAAGGGCATGAGTCTTTTTTGCATGTTCAGGAGTCATCTTTGCGCTTGTCTGCGACTTACTACAGATCACACCACCTGGCAGTTGGAGGGAGACAGAACTGTGTCTTTACTGTGGTTTCTCCTAGAGCTGGAGGATCCTCAGAGCTGCCAAGAATCTGTCATGTTGGCTCAGGTCAGCGTCTGATACCAAGAAAAGAGATGGTGGGCTTGCAGAATGTTTTGGGATTCAAGTGAACATGAGGGCAGGCTAGGAGGGAAGGAGATTTTGGAGAGTGCTTTAGAACCCAGAGGCTATTGTGTGAATGGACTGAATCTACTATACTTACTGATTTTAGTGTATGCCTTCCCCAAAATCCAGGTTCACAACTTTATGGAGGAAAGAACTGGGGGAAATCCAAGTGATGAATTCATGAAGACCCTTGTTAATACTATCCTCATGCAACAGAATAGCAGAGGCTCTCACTGACACTATCCACCCCTTTAATAAGGGGTTCTGTCAAATGTGTTTCCACATCCCACCCTTGCCCACTGTTTTTGCTTTGCTTCAGACACCATGGATACCAAAAGGCACAGTTTTTCCAAGGCTCATGCTCCATCCAGATGTTCAACCTCCGGCGGATTTGCAGTTTGGAGTGCCTCTATCACATCCCAGAGACATCATGGTTTTTTACTATGGGACTCCATAGTCTCAGGTTATTGAAAAGGTAGAGAAGCTATACACTAGAATTTGTGTAAAAGGCACGTAGTCTTAAGAGAGCACAGGTGCATGTCTACAGATATGCCTAGGAGGCCTCTATTTCACTTGCCTCCCAGCATCTGACCTTTCTGTTCTCAAAGTGTCACAACAACTTCTGCATTCTCTAACTTGGAGCAACTTAAGAAAGTTAACACCAAAAATTATCAGGTGTTAACATATGGGTTTCTGGGCTAGATCTAGAGCTCCTAAAAGAGAAATCTAAATATTTTAATGAGATGGGCCAAAGAAGTAACATTTTAATAGGTCAGGGTAATCTAAATTTGACTTTTTTTAAATTGAGAAATATAACCAGAAGAACGTGTTCAACTATATATGTTATTTATTTATTTATTTATTAGAGTCTAGGTCTCGCTATGTTGCCTGGGATAGTCTCACACCCACGGACTCAAGTGGTTCCTAGCCTCAGCCTCCCAAGACTGGGACTATAGGAACGTGCCACCACACTCAGCTTATATATGTAATTTAAATAGTGATGAGGCACACATTCATGCGTAAACACTGTCCAAGTTAAGAAATGGTGCTGCTGGTCCTTGGAAGCTTCTCTTAAAAGCCTTTCCCATTACCTGTGTCACCAATCCAACACCAATTCCCCCCGGTAAAAAGTACTCCCCCAACTTTGAGATACTGTTACTTGTCACTGAAGAGTATTATTAATGCATCCTGGAATAGTATATTGCTTTGCCTACTCAAAAATTATAATGGAATCAGAATGCTGCATTATTATATAATTCCTGTTGCTGTTTTCCTTTTCATTGGGGTATAGTATTCCATCATGCACAATGATTACAATAGTGCTAATCTATTGGCATAGACATCTCTTCCAGTCTGGTTCTCAGACCAATTTCACATGCTTTATTTTTTATTACTTTTATTACTTTTATTGAGGAGCTAGTGGGTCGCAGGAGTTGAATGATTTAAGCGGCCAATGTGGGGGTTAATCAGTCCAAGCTTGAAGCCTGCTTCTATTATCAGGGCTATCACTGTGTGAGCTTGGGCACATTAATCTGTGTTGGTTTTATCATCTGTAAAATGAGGACAATAGTTCCTGTTTCAGTGTTGTGACAATTCAGTAAAATATATGCAAGATACTTAAGCGATGCTTGGCCCACGCAAATACTTTCAGTTCAGGAATGGGAGTTGAGATTTCCACCTTATTTCATATTTGTACAGTTTCAATTTACTATGAGAATGTTACTTTAAGCACTAATCTTTGCTTCACAGCTTTTTACCTTCAGATGCTGGCCCTGGAACTCAACGATTTCGATTAGCAAGCGATGAAATAGGCAAGCCATCAGTGCAAAGGCAGAGCTGAGTCTTGTTCTTGAGCTGCCTTCAGCAGCCAGGACTGGTCTGGACCAGCCAGACATTATCTGACCTATCACTGTCCTTTACGAAAAGGCACAGCCAGCTAGAGGAGGCAGGAGGACACCAACAGGAGGGAGGAGTGGGATGGCATATGACTCCCTTCAGGTGATTTGGGTCCGCATTCCATCCTTGTCACTAATAAGAGGACTAGCCCATCTCTCTTTGGGCTGTGTCCTCCTCCGTAAAACGAGGGGGGAAGAATTGTGATAAGAAGAGCTCCAAGAGATTCCTTTTCAGTCAATTTCCTGACACTTGAAGTTTTTGGCTGAAGCTGCTGCGATGCTAGGGAAAACAGCATGGGGGCTATTATCTGACCTATCAATAGCTTGGGGGCTATCCCTGGCATAGCTGCCTCCTTGAGAAATGCCCCAGGAGGAGACTGGTCTGGCTAGGTCAGTCTGTCAGCCTGACTGCAGGATAGACAGTTGTTGGGTCAGTGGGAAATAAGGGCCATAGTGGATCTGTTCAACAAGGTGAACCCTGTTGGGATGGTTACAAGCCCATCCCCTCAAGTTCATACCAACTAATAACTCATCTGGAAGGCAATTCCTTCTAAATCACATCATGCCTGCCTTCCAAGGAGCCAGATAACCAACTCTGCCTGCTCTAATTGCCACAATCTAAGGTCATTCTGGTCTCAGTTCAGTGAAGCGGTCTTTAGGCCAGCAGCCTCCTTTCCTTCCCCTTCCCCTCACAACTAGTGTGATCATCTTCCTGGTAAGCTGAAAGCAAAGGGCAAGGGCCATGTAGTCAGTGGTGCCACAATTCATGCTGGCCTGGATCCAGCTTAGATATTACAGTCCATCACCCTCAACACCCCCTCACTTCCTCTCGGGTGAATATATGAAGCATCTGGGCACTCAACAGCTGCCGTCTTCCACCCCAAGGAGGGTGGTGAGGTAATCCCCATACATAGGCTGACAAGTGCCTCGGGGTGAAAGGGGCTCTGTGTGGAGGAGAGTACATGACTGTATTTCTCTGGACATCCAGGAGCATTTTGCTGATGTCCTGGCACCAAAGAGATGAAAAGTGAGCCTGGGTTTTCTCGCCTCCACAAAAACATCTTTCATCCCACAATAGACTATAGAAGGAAGATTTCACAATATAGTAGCCAGAGACAAGCAGCTCTGTTGAAGTCACTGACTCCCCCACTCCCCCTCCGTTTCTCAGGATTCTGTCACCCGGAAACCTCAGCAGGCAGGCATGTGGAGGTGAATAAGGGGCACGCTAACTTGTTTGAGCATGGCAAAGTGGGTGACATTCAGATCTGACTGAGGTTGGCCCTGAGAGTAGATGCTGTCACCTGAGCTGGCAGGCACTCACCGATGCTGAATGACCAGCGATTCTCAAAGGCAAGGGGCAGCATCTGCAGAAAGCGCCGCTCTAGTCTGGTCCTTAGCAGGATAAGAATAAAGCCATCTTGGGCCGGCCACGGTGGCTTGTGCCTGTAAGCTTCAGCCTATGAAGTGGCCAGGGCTAGGGATCGTGGCTCGAGCCCTGCCTGGGGCCCGTAGCGAGACCTAATTCCAAAAAAATAGCTGAGCGTGGTGGCGTGTGCCTGTCATCCCAGCTACCTGGGATGCTGAGGCTGGGGATTGCTTGAGTCCATGGTACCCCGGGCAACAAAAGCCTGTGGTTCCATGGGCAAAAATAGCGAGACCTAGTCGCAAAAAAAAAAAAAAAAAAAAAGCCATCTTGACTGAGCCCACGTAATTGTCAGACACTCGACAACTGCTGAGAAATGAAAACTCTGCGTCATAGAAGCTAGCACCCTTCCCTCCACCTCCAGCACCCTTGCCCACCTCAGAGATTTGGATCAAAGGTTAAGGATGCCAAACAGTGCTTCCTGACATTTAACTGGGACTAACATAAGTCTAATTAAAGTCAAAGTGCCGTTGCCCATAATTACAACCTCATTCTTGTGTAACAAAGCCAAATCAAGAGGGAGTACCAGGGAAAGCACATATCTAGAATGACCCTTTTTGTTCTTTTTTGACTTTCAATTTCTATTGTAAATATTACCTTTCCAAAAAATTCTTTTTTGTAGTCCCAGTATACCTATGATACAAAAATTCTTTTCCCCACACATCATCACTAGACTAGTTCAAGATCATCTGGGTATATGTACATATGCTCTGCTATGCCCTCAAGTTGCTTTTCCCCCAGAATGTTACACAGTTGAGTTGTATCATACTGTTTAACTTTTGTAAGTGTAATTATCTGTGTCAGGGTCATTCCACTAACCAAGCCTATGCCCAATAACTGAATGGGAAAGGGTGTAAAATTTTAGTTTTCTCATGTGATTCTAGTATTTAAATGAACATTTCTGCTCTTTGTTCCTATACCCAGGGCAAGTCCTTCATCTGGAGCCCAGAGAAGGAAACAGTGATCTGTTCCAACCCAAGAGCACTAGATGTACTGATTATTACAAAGAGCACACAGGGGCAGCATGCCCATGCACAGATGAGGCTCCCACCTATCCCCCTGGTGGCAGCTACCAGGGGCATGGGATAAGCACCCCACTTGGGGTCCCGGGAGAGGGCAGCCTAAGCTTAGCTCCTTCATGTCCGGGGGCAGGACCTCTGCCCCGGCGTGGGGGGGGGGTTCCTCCTTCTTGTCACTCCCACATCTAAAGATATCACTGGAAAAGAGAACCAACAATCTAATGACCACAGGAGAAAAGAAGAACAAACAAAGGCCCTGGTAATGATCGTCACCAGGTGAGACCCAAACTGAGCAAGATCAGACCCACGAGACATGACTGTAAGATTAATCACATAAGTGACACAGCAAAGAGCTTTGCCTACAGTGTTCTAGGGGTTAATGAAACAAGCCCCTGATCCAGAGATACACTAAGGTGAGGGAAGCACCTTCCTCTCCCGTCTGGGAAAGAAAACCAGAGAAGGGGCCGAAGCCCTGCAACAAAATTCTAACCACAAGAGTGAAGAAAAGAAGAGATGGACAAACCTCCTACTGGAGTCTGTCCCCACCGCAGAACCCTTCTAACGCCAATGGCCAAGAGATGGGATCCCAACACCAGAAGCCAGAGCTAAAAGGCTAAAAAGAAGCACCACAGGACACACACCAGAACGGAGGAGGGAGACAGCATGAACAAGGAGGCACGAATCCCAGCAACCAAACAGGTCTGAAGAAAAGGAGACTGTCAATTTCACAGCAGAAAATGTCACAAAAAAGGAACCTAGAGAGCAACGCTACACACCTGCCCTGCAAGAGGTTCCAGATGAGCAGGGACGGACTTCCTGCCTCAAAGTTATTCTTAGAAATTAAGCAGCACAGACCAACAGGGCACAGGAACTCAGGTCCTCACCCAGGGTAAGCACATTTACCAGATACCGGAAGAGACCAACGGGCCAAACAACAAACAACTAAACATCAACTTCACATCAACAAATCACAGAAAGATGGGAGTTGGAGTGACTGGAGGGGGGATATGGAGGGGAGAGGAGGGAGGGCCATATATCAGGGGATCAATCAATTAATGTGCAAATGAGACAAATAAAATTAATTATTAAAAAAAAAAAAAAGCTCACGGGGCTGAGCTACACCTTCCCGTAAGAGCAATATGAATTTTATGACGTTTTATCCGATGTTCCACTTAGGGCCCAGTATCTAGGACAATGCTGCTACCATCACAGAGGGCTCAGGTTTTCTTCCACTTAATTTACCTTGGAAGTTGTTCAACCACTACACACAAAACTGTCTTGTTCTTACCACAAGCTATTTCATAGTATGACCGCATGGGATGTTCTTTGTAATATTTTCACATTTTCACATCAACAGGAAAGTAGTATTTTCATATCGCAAAGGAAAGAGAAACATTACCATTAAAAAGATACAAAGAATAAATTTATAAACCAAGAATATACCATTTTATTCATTTCCAGATTATTACACAGCATATACATATATTTAGATAATATATAAAACAAAGAACAAACCGTAGCAAGAAATATTGGTCTGAAACTGCCTTACGGGACATCTTTAGTTCTGTAAGTTCGTGGAATCTCTCCCCACACACTGGGGCTGGCTTCAGGATAAACTCCAGCATCCACGCACAAAGGATAGCTTATCCCTCTCACTGTACTTACAATGCAATTTATGGCATTAGGGCATGGTTACCGGTGTCCATGACAAAGGACACCAAGTCATAGATAAAAGAACCATAGCACAGTGAACTAATATAAATATTTGGTTTTTGCATTGTCCTCCAGATAGTTTCCTTTTAAACTAAGAGTCACATCCAGGATCTATGCTTGGGTTGCACTCCATTATTGCTGGAAAGGGGGAAAAAATGAAAAAAAAAAAAAAGATGCATCAGTTTAAGCTATTAAAAAACAGATGGTCAGCATCACTGACCCCGACTTCTGGTGACACCTGAGGGGACTGCTGGGCTGTAGGGACATGCATACAAGTCAGCAGTGGGCAGGCATGTGAGCATCCCCCCTTGGCGTCAGAAGTGCCCCACTGACTGAGAGTAACCTGGGGCTGCTAAAGAGGTTCAGATATAAGAAATTATGATATTCTTCAAGGAAGGCCTGAGCAAGAGATGCAGCACAATGCCTCTGAGGAAGGGCAAGACCACCATGTGCAGGAAGAGACACAGAAGCATCATTTCTACTCAGTGCTGATGGAGGAGACGTAAGAGCTTATAATGTGAAGGAGTTGCTTCAAAATGCCCACAGAGAGGGTCTCTGCAGCTGAACAGCACACTTGCTAGCAACACAGCTTCCCCAACTCTCCAGCTAGCCTTCCTCTAGGAAGGCGGGCTTACCTTTGCTTTGTTCTGAACTGGAAGATATAGTTTGAACTCTGCTGGCAGCTCATCTTCTGAATAGAGTCTGTCTGAGAAGTAAACCCGCCGGATACGACAATTTGCATGGATCTGTGGGTGCAAGATTTATTCTGAGAAATTACCTTTCCTCTTTTCTCAGTTCTCCTACAGTCCTCAGTGTGCTATCAATGCTTCATCTGACCCTCTTCTCCTTTAGTCTGGAAGGACACTGGTGTTAAGAATAGCTACCATGGCTTCCAATGCTTTGAACAAGACTATAGAAATGTGGCCTTCTGGCCAAACACCTGTGATTTCATTTAGTTTATGTAGAGAGGTTGCAGCTTTCCTAAGTTTTCTGCAAACAAGCCAAGATAAAAGGCATATTCAGCCGGGTACAGTGGCGCATGCCTGAAATCCCAGCTACCTGGGATGCTGAGGCTAGGAATCACTTGAGTCCAAGGGTTCCAGACAACCCCGAGCAACATAGTGAGACCTAGTCTCGAAAAAAAAAAAAAAAAAAAAAAAAAAAAAAAAAAAAAAAAAAAAAAAAAAAGGAAGAAGAAAAAGAAGGCCTATTTAGATTTCAAAAGAAGTGATGATTCCATTAATTATTCTGAGATAAGGATTCCATTAGATATTTTGAGGTGAGAAAGGCTAGGATCTTTCAGGGTATAAAGTGATTTTGAAATGCAAAGAATTTTTTTAGGGTGACTAACACATTGTTCTGTGTTCCAGAACAATGAAAAATGAACATCTGGGCTAAGGAACAGTTTCTCTTGATAAATAATTAACAAATACTGAGTATGGAGGAAAGCTTCATTTCTTTGATATCTCCTCAGCTTGGTTTAGGGTGCCTCATATAGCAAGATGTCGGTTGCTGTAGTCTCCCACTATATCTGAGCACACTTCTGAATGTGTTCCAGACCTCTTTGAGGTCAAAGATCCCTGAACAGTGAATTGGGAAATTTAGCCAAAAGCCCACACGGTTCTGTCACATGGGCTGCAAGCCAGAAACAGAGCATAAAACATCTGCCCACCTCCAAATTGGGGTTCCATGTATAAAAGGAGCTAGTACCTGCACTCTTAGGGTCTCGATATAGTTGGTGCCATATGCACGCCGAGTGAAATCTGACAGGTTGAACTGAATCTGGTTCCAGCCATCATCTAGTCGCATGGGCATGGTGCAGATGAAGGGTTTGACTCGGGTAGTGCTCTGATAGTTACTCGCCCGAAATCGCCGACGTACATTTTTGTCATCTAGTACCTGTGGAATACAAAGAAGAGTCACATTAGCTCCATCTTGGAAGAAGCAAATGACCATGGTAAAATAAGACGTGAGCTTCCACAGTCTCGTTTCCCAAGGTTGAAACCCAAGGGAGAATAAACAGACATTACAGGTCACACTAGATACAGATGGCCCGGAAGTAGCAAATTTATCTTGTTTGTTGCCAAGACGACACCAGCTGCTTATGACATACGACACACCCTGCAAGCCCTCAGACCATAGAATGACTTCATAAACATTCTTCCCTTTGGAAAAAGATTTACTAGAATAGAGCCACCGACAACTCAAGTATTAAACACAATTCTCCAAATGGACACTACTCTAATCCTCAAACTCTGAAATTCCTTTCTGATGCTTATTGTTTCTTTAAAACTTGGCATTCAATTTTTGATAGACTATCAAATGTATACCAAAATATTAAGTCAGAAGTATAGCAGATGGAAAAGAATATGCATTTCAAGGGTAATGCTTCTTTTCCGTATGTTGCCAAGATATTTAGTGATGTAAAGAACGTACACACTTACCTGAACTTCAAAGGTAAAATATTTTTTCAGGTTTTTGATAATCATGACAAGGAAAGGAAGTTTAATTCCCAATGTCTTCTTTGGGTCTGCAGGACATGTGATATATGTGGTGCTGCAGAAAAAGGAAATACCAATAAACACACTACTTGTCTTTTCATTTGTGGTATGCACAGCAATAACACACAGTCTAAGAAGATGAAATGAAAGGCAGAGCTAAGTGAACAGATATATCACCCACGGATCCCTCAACTCTTAAGTCAGTTGATGCTTAAAAAAACAAATGCTGGACTGTGAAACAAACTTTACATATAGGACTAGGTATCAACAATGAAACACTGAAAACTAACGCCAGATCAGTGAGAAGTTCATCTAGTGAGAAGTTCTTCTAGCAATTCTGGTCCAAGAGAAAGAATTGTCAAATAAGGAAAAAACCCAAACTAAGACCGATGTGGCACAGTAAACCACACCGGTCACACACTGATGATTAATTAGTGCAAACAACCTCCGTCCCTTACCAAACACACCATGGTTAAGCATTAACAACAGCAGCCAATTCTAACACAGCACTTAATTCATGCTAAGAGTCTAAGCACTTTACACCATTTATTTATTTAACATCCAAAATTACCCTAAAAGAAAGGTGTACTATTTCTCCCCATTTTGTAGCTGAGGAAACTAAGGCCTGGGGCTGCAGTAACTTGGCAAGGCAAATTCTAAGTAGCAGGGCTGGATGCACAACAGGCAGCTGACACTGCTAAGTTCTATGATGCACAGGCCCCTAGGGTACAGTGTGTCTGGGGAAACAGTGTGGCAATCTACCTGACATTGGTTCCTTCAATCTCTAGCACCAGGGACTGGATGTCGTTATCAGTGATTCTTTTGATGTGTCCATTCCGCACCTATAAGGAAGAAAACTAGACTGGTTAGTACTGAAATAATTGGTCACAACTTTGTGAAAAATTTGAAGATTGAATGGAACCGGTAAAAGAAAATCACAGTGATGCACAGAGTGTAACACAGAAGTCTGTGACATAGTATGAGTTAAAATGTAAGTAAGCTATATTATCATCTCCATGCAGGGTCTGATCATCCACCAAAGGTTGGTCATGTGTAAATCTTCCCAGGAGATCAACTTAACTCAGATTCAGCTAACATTTACTGAGTGCCTACCATGCCCTGGAAACATTCATATATACTCTCTCACTGAACCCTGACAATAACAATCACAAAGCCGGTGGTATCCTTTTCACTTCATCAGTGTGGACATGACACTCAGGAAATGCAATGGTGTCTTTCTAGTAAGAAAGTGAGAATTAATGCCCAGGCTTCGCACAGCTTCCCACAGCCTTATACTTCATTGTGCTAGAAAGGTGAAATGCAGAATGCCATTGAGAAAGAGGGCGGCCATGAGAAAAATAAAGCACTACTCCTCCAAGTTTTTTCTTAGTTTGTTCTTCCTTATCTTTCCCCAAGTTTCTACTTTTTCCAAATATAAATTCAAGTCCCATCTGTGCCATATACAAAAGCAGCTTCAGCCACAATAACTCCTTGTCTGAGCTGTTCTTCAGGCTCATGCTGCCTAGACTACATAATTTAGCATTTTACCCTACATCTTTGGTACCATATTTGCTGCATATGTTCAAAGCACATGATGAAAAAGAATCAAAATTCATTATAGATTCCGTCTCTCAATATTTAGAAAGAGTAATTATCTTTCAGTATTACCTTCTTTTTATATATCCATATATATAACTTTATTTATTTACATATATTTCACATCTTTGTATTCCCCAGGGTTCTCCCACCACCTCCCCTCCCTGAATGCTCCCACCCATCCCCCCAGCCCCAGCTGTGTACTTTAGTTTGGTCATTAGTTTGTTTTGACCAGCATTTATATTAAGCACCTAATAAGGCCAGAGCAGACAGAAATGCGCAAAGGTAGTTTTGAGACAGGATTGCACTGTTACAGCTGAACCTACTGAAACATGAAAACAATCAATCACATTTAGAACAGGATGCATCAGGAAGACAAACATGTCTTTTTCTAAGTGTAGTGAAAATGGCTAGCTCCATCAGCAGTCATACTCAATAACTTCGTTATTCAGTTTTCTGTCAGATTTGCATATATAGAGAGAGCAGTGTTGAGTCTGTCTGGTAAGTGTATTTTCCAACATGGATTATTAATAATATGGCATTCTGGCTTTAGGCATCAGTCTCTGTGAGCTCTGTTACCATGAATTTGATCTACCAGTGGTAAACCTTTAGTGTTGCCCAGGTGACATCTGATATCACTGCCCATTTTTTTCCTACAACATGCAACTCAGTCCCTTGCCTCAAAAAAGTATAGACTTAAAGGCAGGGATCAAGATCCACAATGCTTAGTTTTGTGCTAGGAGTAAACTAAACATTAAAATATTTGCTGACTTTTGGAATTTGTCACCCTAAGAACTGGCACAAATGAATATATACAAGGAAGAGTTTTGTTTTTTTTTTAAATTCCTGGATAACATACCCACCATGGAATATTTAGGATCCTGGGGTATATATCACAGCCAAGAGGCTGCCAGCATGAAAAATGCTTTCCCACAAATCATTTTTCAGTGCCCCGGAAAGCACCATCAAGACACAGAATGTTGATTGGAAGGACCCCAAATCTCTGCCAGTGTAGCATTTCTTAGGTTCCCAAGACACAAATGTCACATTCAAGTGCTTCTCAAACAGAACTGGTGATGTCCAATGCCTTTCTACTTTGAATTCTGGGCCTCTTTCCAAGGGAGATTAAGAGCACAAAGGCTTGGGTCTCTGTAGTACATGCCAACACTACCCACCTCATTCCCCAGTCCAAGTGGCAATGTGCTTCCTCTATTTACTAGCCCACAGCTGCTATGGAAAGTCAGGCAGACTTGTTGGTGAAGGAGGAATTAGTCATAAAATTATTTCCAAATAATGCGATTACATATTGATAAGTGCTAACAGTATTTCAACAAGATACAAACACCAATTTATAAAAGACCACTGATACCAATTAGTCATTATAATATAACTTCATTCTTTCTTTAAAAAAATATAATACAAAAATCAGTTGATTAAGGTGGAGAGATCAAGTAATTAGGGTCCAGTGCCAAAAGGCAGCGTGCTGCAATTTTCCCAACACTGAAAGTGTGGCCTCAATTCTTACATTGCCAAAGGTCTCTCAGGCCAGAGTCAACAAAAGGTCTCTCTCAGCTCCAGAAAGCCCAACCAGATTTCACAGGGAGGAAATGTTAGGAAACTTGCCACTGCCCATCTCCAAGTTTATAGCAGATGACTTCACTCCAGCAAATCTAGCTATTTAGGCCTTTACAGAACACAATGCCTTGCACTGCAAGAAGTCGGCCTAGAAGCCAGAACAGACTTCCTAGTGTTTCCATGCTTTTGCCCCAATTTTTACTAGGATTTCATACTTTTTTAAAGAGAAATTTCTTTCAGCAATATCTGATAATAAGCACACTCACAAATTCTTGAAAAATTAATTAAATGTATCCATCCTATAAACTAAAGTAGCGAAAAGGCTGCTTTTTTCAAAGGACTGCTCCCAGCTTCTCCAGCACCTTTACTTGGCTTGTGGTAAAACAAAGCTAAATAGTTTGGCCTAGGGTGAAAGCTTAGTGGTTGGAGAAGAGAAACACAAGCATCCCCATACCACAAGATACCAGAGCTTTGAAATCAAGTGTAGTTGATTTGCTGGTGGAATTATGGAATTAATTTTCTCTTTTATTAAGTCTAAAGGGCTATAAATACAAAGTCACTGGAAGAAAAGAGGGTGTGTGCATTGAATCAAGAGTTAAAATGCTTTAACAGTAAGTAAACTTCCCCAAACCTCTTCTCTGGGCTCTGAAGGTAGGAGTCAAGTGTAATGAGGAGCAGACAACCATCAAAGTCTCCCACCCACAGTGGCAATCTGGGCGTCACTACCTTAAATTGTAAAGGTCTTCAGGAAGCAACCCCATCCTCCTCGGTCTAGTTTCTGACAAAACATATCTAGATGGTGGTCTCAGAAAGCATCAACTTCCTTTCCTTAGCTCCTTACAGTTCAGAGGTCACTAAGCAGGCCTGGCTTGAAATGAAGAAAAAATTAACTGGTCAGCATTTATTACTCATGGTGGAAGCAGGTTTATTTACTTTCCTTTCTAAATTAGAAAGTGCCAAGTTTTTTTTATGTTGTTTAATTCTTTTATTTTTCTCTTGATTTCATGAACTTCCCCCCTCTTCCCTTCCCCTAACCATGAGCTGGAGATAGTTCAGGAGCTTCAGAACCCAGGCAACTGGCAATTACAGATCAGAAAGGTTTTCAGCCTCTGCAAATACACAAATGGGAAACTTCAAACCCTTACAATAACTCTCCCAGGTTTTCCATGGTTGCTGGGCAGTTAATAAAGGACACTGATTTGTATTTCAATGTATGCCCCCAAAAGGAGGATCAAGCTTGGGGGGGGGGGGGGAGGAACAGTGCTGGGATAGAGAGGTAGCTGGCCAACGTTCTGTATTTGAGAGCTTTAAAAATAACAAAAGTTGAATTCATTCCCCACCCCAGCTTTCATTTTCTAGCGCTACCCACTTATCCTGGCTGACAGCTGAGCTCTCAGCCATCTGGCATTCTAGTCTTAATGACACATGTTCCAATTTACATTAAGCCATTAGAGCTGTCCATTTCAGCAGGCAAATTTCTGCCCTCAGCTAGGGCCTGAACACCGAGTCAGAGAATGGGCAGAGGGAGACCTCTGTAGGGAAAGCTGGGCATAGCTCTGACTCAAGGCCTAGGTCTCACAGGTTTGAATGAATGGGTTCTTTCCCTTTGCTATGCTTCACAGGAACTATCCAGACTGCAAACTGGCAATCCTAGGCAAGTACAAATATTTTAGTTAAAGATAGAACAATGGTGTGCATTGTTAATCAATTTCTTTGTAACAGCACATTGAAAGAGCAAGCGCAATTAAAGCCCTTGCCTACTCCAATTATAGTAAAAGTCATTATTGAGAATAATAAAGAATAGAAAATGACCCAGGAAAATCTGGGGGAAAAAGTTTGCTACCTTCATGTCCAAAGGGACTCAATCCATTGAAAACTGCATCAATTTAATATGTACCCACAAGTGCTAATTAAGAACTAGGGTGGGATTCTGTTTGTTCATTGTTTAAAACAGGAATAGGAATCTACCACTCTAGCAACCATTACCACAAAAACTCTGGTTCTGTTACTTAACTTGGGAGTAGGAAGGATGAGCAGCTGCTTAAAGACCAGGTGACTGAAAAGAAAGAGACGCTATGAGTTAACATTCTCATCTTGTCGACTTTTAGGATATAACCAGTAAAGACAGAAAGTTGTTTAACAGACCTAAAGTGGAAGTAGAAACTTCAATCATTTTCTTTACAAACTATTAACATTAAACCATTTAAAATAAACATAAATCTTTTAATAAATGCAATACCTGCTGGATCCAGAAGTATGGGAACATTAGAGAATTCCCTAATTCTCCCTGAATTCTTGGTCTAAAAAATTACAAAGGTCTTTTTCAAGAAGCTTGTAGCCAGGCATGGAGGCGTGTGCCTTTAACCTCAGGCCTATAGCACAGCTGAGACTAGGAATCACTTGAGTTCGTGGGTTCGAGACCTGCCTGGGGCAACATAGCGAGACCTAATCTCAAAAAATAGCTGGACATGGTGATGCGTGCCTGTAATCCCAGCTACCTGGGAAGCTGAGGCTGGGGATCGCTTGAGTCCGTGGTACCACGGGCAACATGAGCCTGCAGTTCCCTGGGCAACAAAGCAGGACCTAGTATCAAACAAACACACAAACAAACAAAAAAAAGCAGCAGCAGCTTGTAGTTTTGCCAGAAAGTCATGTTTTAATAAGTTTATTTCAAGTGAGATGAGCATGATAAAAATGAAGTAGAGGTTCTATGAACAGATATAAATTAACTTAACTTAAAGGTGGTGAAAGGTTTCTCTGAGAGAATGTTTTGGAATTGTGGCCTGGAGACTGATGAAGAGGTGGTATAGGAGTGGATCCCACTAGAGGGCCAGCAAAGGCAAAGCCAACCAGAGAAAGAACAGGACTTCTCTCAGTTCAGAAGGGGGCCAATGCTTAGAGGGTGCCGGAATGAGGTAAGCCTGACAACTAGATAAGCAGGCACCAGACTATGGACTGTGTGGCCTCAGAGTCATATTAAGAGTTTTGGACTAGGGAAACCATGGTAAAATGTCTAAATTATTTAATTTCAGAAGTCTAGTTTTAGTGTATTTCCTATTCCTAGGCATCTGACAACAATCTCAGTTAGAAATTTACTTATTTTAAGCAAATTCTCCTCAGTCCCCTGGCCTACTTAATACTATATGCCAGAGTGGCTACCTGCCTCACAGTGACTCCTGGAGACCCAAGCAGCCTGGTCTGCAGCATTCCAGGCGTGCAGCTCACCCAGGAAAAGGACATTGCTCCAAAAAAGATGAGACCAGTGTGCCAAGCAGCAATTTACAACTTGCAGGGAGAGAGGCACAAGAGTGACTGGAGTGGGGTAGGAGAGAAGGGGTGATAATACATGGGTGCATTATTAATGGGAAGGCCATATTTAAGGGAAACAATAATTATACAAAGATGATCGATGTTAAATTTAAAAAATATATATTTATTTATTTAGAGACTAGGTCTTGCTATTTTTGCCCATGGAACCGCAGACTCATGTTGCCTGGAGTACCAGATTCAAGCAATCCCCAGCTTCAGCTTCCCAGGTAGCTGGGATTACAGGTGTGCGCCACTACGCCCAGCTATTTTTTTTGGAACTAGGTTTCACTATGTTGCTCAGGGCAAGACTCAAACTGCAATCTCCAGTTCCAGCCATGCTCCATAGGCTGGCACTTACAAGCACACGCCACCGTGCTTGGCTTAAAAAAAAATTTAAAAAGAGGATTAGAAATCCCTGATGCTTAATTTAAAAATCTTCATGTTTCTCTGGATTATCATTCATTTTGGTTCCTTACCATCTCAACCTATTACCAGTAGTGTCTACCACACTTATGAAAACAAATAATACTACTACAAGCCAGAGCATTTTATGTATATCTTCACTTAAGCTCTATAACCATATGGGTCAGCATTATTATAAGATGAGACAACTCAGTAAGTACTGGCCCAGCATTATACACAGCAGCGAAGAGAGCCAGAACACAAATCCAAGGTGCTTGATGACTCCAGCTTTGGTGTTTCAAGGGAAGACATCATTCTTTTCCTTAAGGAACTTGCAGTCTACTGGGTGATACACAACAAATAAGCAATTGCCACACAGGGTGACATAGTGCCACTGGAGACCTAACTTAAAACTCCCAGTGAAATGTTTGGGGCTTAAAGGATGAAATGGGAGACAGGGGCTGTGAATATCACAAAATGTCAACAAACTGCAGGGATTACAACACAAGCAATTCACACGCACAGTGATGGAGTTTGCATATTCACTGGTATTGTGAATACAGCAGTCAGTCCTCAGACACCCCTTTTCTGAGGAGACACAGAGCCTAAACAGAAATCAACCCAAATTTATCCAAGATTTGTTCTTCACAGAAAACAAATTATCAAAATTATCAATCCATAAACTCAAGAACGAAAACAGTAGAGTTTTGTGAAATCAAAATAGTAATGAAAAATAAGTACCACAGGCAATATGTACCCACTAGCAAAAATCAGGTTCATGTCTAAACAAACAGTTTTTTCTTCCTTCCATCAAATTCTGGTGTTCCTACAACTCTACCTTATTCCCTGGGAGCAGGGAAAATGTTTTCAGAGAAGACACCTTGACTTTCTCCAAAGATATCTCAAGTCTATGCAACGCCTATCACTTAGCTGTTGCTCAATAAATCTTTGATTAGTATATCAATTCCCAGTGTTTTCCAAGTTGAATTGAATTCTCAACACTTTGAGGACTTTATAACATAGCTGAGAAAAGGTACACTACAACAGTCTATGAATCTGGCCCCAAACTTTCCCTTTTTCCCCTTTTCCTTCCCTTGCTCCATGGGGAAAAATTCATCACTAAACATTTTTCAATCTACTCTAAATAATAATTTGATTATTATGAAGATTTTGCTTAAAATGAAGTGTTCTAAAGGTTTTCTTTAACAAAATATGTTTTATTTACTCCATGTAACCCAGCTGGTGGATCAATGTTTTCACACGTGTTTATGTCTTTAGGGTACCATCCGACCTCTAGTGGCGTTGTTAAGGGACACCCGTGCACCATGGTTACTTTGCTTTTATATGCCCGGTGTAAACATGTTGACTAGTCAAAAAGCTACATTTGGAAAAAGGAAAAGAAAGATTTAGCGCAGAATGGTTAAAATGGACAACTCTGTCCAAAGTTTTACCGGATAGAAATGCTGAAGTCTCCCGACTGCTGGAATTGGTTCAATGTTAGTAAATTCTCTGACCTGCTCTGAAACACTCTTCTAGGTGAAATCCCATTTTCTATCTCAATTGCCTCACACTGACACTTTGCAATTCAGTGTCTAAGTTCAACTGGAACGCAAAGCCACACCATGTTTTCTGACCACTCATAACCAAGCCACGCCACAAATGAGAAGTCCTTATCCTTACAAAGTTGACAGGTCCACTCCCTCCAGCCAATTTCTTCCCAGAGGGTTCATTTTCAGGGTTCACAATGTCTCAGTTCATTGTGAACAAAACCATGGCACCAAAAACCTCAGTCACATAGGAAGGGGAAAATGTGGAACTTTTTTCCCATGTAGTCCTCTTAACGTTAGGTTTGTATTATGGACAGAATCTCTGTGAGAGAAGAAAGTTGGTGAGATTTTTCACATACAGACAAAACCAAACGCACTATATTTAGATCTTTCGGATATCTTCTAAAATGACATTAAGAACACATCACCCTCACTCTGGCTCTGAGAATGCAGAACTCTTTACTGGCGACAGGTAGAAGTTCATGTTCTCTATCAATCTCTATGAGGCACCTAGTTAGCTCTCTTCTACCGGCTCAAGAGGTCAGGGAGCTGTTCTGCGATGAAATCCAAATTTCTCTACTTCACCTAACCAGACTACAGCTTATTCCATATCCAGCTCTGTAAATACACCATTCAACATAGCACCTGTCGCCACTCTCCGTTAAGGAGGGCATTACTAAGGATATGCCCTACGTTGCTTACCTTCTTTAACTTATTACCTAAACTTATATTTAAAAAGAGTGACAGCCTATCTGAAAATCTACAAGAGAAACCAAGTATGAAAGTAATAAAATGTAGAGCAACTCCGAGGCTGCTGACCACACATGACCCCTATTCAACATCTGAAAACGTCCAGAGAGTTGACATCTATTGGGGTCAGTGAACGCTGCTTCAAGCCTGAAAAAAGATGAGGTTTGAACAGTTTCTGAGCTTAGTAAGCCAGACAAAATTCTGTCACCATTTTGCAATTTTCCTGGCGAAAAGATGAGATACTGGAGGCAAAGCACAGAAGGACCTCAGATTCCGGCTTGTTTGGGATCAGTTGCAGGAAGAAAGCAAATGAGTGAAACCCAAACACAAGTGCTTTCTGGCTGTGCCTCAAAAAGGGTGCCAGGCACAAAGGCTCTGTGTCTAGCGCCCTACACAGTGCCTGGCACAAATGAGTCAATTTCTGTGAAGTCAGTGCACAGCAGTTCCTTTTACATGTACTTTCCCGATGTTGACTCACGAAAATATATCCGTTCTCTACAAGGTGGGTATTATCCCTCCCACTTCACAGATGGGGGGAATAGCGGCTCAGGGGAACTGAATGAGCAAGTCAAGTCTGCACTGACCGGCCTCTGTCCCAAGTACACCGCGGCTGCAAGATACTCACGGCCCAGGCACAGCCTCCTCACACGTCCCCACCCACCTCCGGCCTCAGTCACGCCAGAAATGGGCACAGGGCACAGCCGGGACCATTCGGCCTCCCCAGGCCTCAACTACCCGCCAGGCCGTGCCCAGCCCGGATGAGAAGGAAAAATGGCCCCTGGACCCCACCCCACCGCTGCCCCCAGCCCTGACCTTTTTGTCCCAGATCTGCAGCGGCTTGCTGCCAATGCTGTAGAGGATGGAGAGGAAGCCGCTCTGGAACGTGTTTTTGAACATCTCGCCGGCGGCCTTCTTCTCAGCCGCGCCGGGGCCGACCTGATAGGCGAACCGAGCGGCGAAGGCAAAGCAGAGGGCCGGGTTTAGTCAGAAAAGGGACACTGAGTCCGTGACCCCCTTTTTGCAACCACAGAGAGAGACTCGCAGGCGGGTCGCGGAGTTCGTGCTAGCTCCAGGTCCCAGGTCCACGTAACCCAGGCAGTACGGAAACCACAGCAACTGCCTCCCGCGCCGCTTTCCCCGCCTTAAATGGAGGCGGCGGGCCGCCCGCCGCCTCAGCAGGATCCCTCCGCCCACTAGAGCCCGCCGCTGGGAACGCGGAGCCCATGCCGGCCAATCCAGTCCCAGGCCTTCCCGGACTTCCTGTTCCTCCCTCTTAAGCCCCGCCCTTGTTCCGCCTCCGCGTGCTAAGAACCCAGTTGCCAAGGGACTATTTTTCCCACCGTGGTCCCAGAGCAGCACTTAGACAGCGGAAGGAGAGAACGAGAGGGAGGTAGAGAATGCGTTGTTGGACTGCGTGGTGTCATGGGAACGTGCAGGAGGTGTGGTCAGCCTCAGACCACGCCCCTAGGGGCGGGGCGGAGTTACTAGGGCAGAAGGGAAGCTGGAGTCGGAAGTTGGTTCGGCCAGACAGGTATTTTACTTAGCTGGCATCTTGTTTATGTCAAATAAGTGCTTGTTGACCAAGTATGAAGTAAGATTAAAGCGAACTAACCAGTGTTGAGCACTAACTGTGCTAAGTGCGCCATTGCTGTCATTATTAGAATCTCTGAGTGGGATGCCGAGTAAAGAAACATTCGGAGGAAAATGTATTACCTTAAATGCATGATTAAAAAACAACGTCTGGCCGGGCACGGTGGCGCGTGCCTGTAAGCTTCAGCCTATGAAGCGGCTGGGGCTAGGGATCGTGGTTCGAGTCCCGCTCGGGGCAACACTGCGAGACCTAGTCCCAAGAAATAGCTGGGCGTGGTGGTACGCGCCTGTAATCCAGCTACCTGGGAAGCTGAGGCTGGGGATTGCTTGAGTCTGTGGTACCCCGGGCAACGTGAGCCTGCGGTTCCACGGGCAAAGATAGGAAGACCTAGTCTCAACAACAACAACAAAAAACCAAAGTGTGAACATTAAATGCAGAGATTGCTGAAAAAAAAATTTTTTTGGAACTAGGTCTCGCTACGGGCCCCAGGCGGGACTCGATCCGCGATCCCTAGTCCTGGCTGCTTCATAGGCTGAAGCTTACAGGCACGAGCCACCGTGCCCAGCAGATTGCTGAAATTTATCCTTTTTTCTGTACCTCATCTGCTGTATAAAGAAAATTTTAGTTTCAGGCCCTGCATTTTTCACTACTAGAATAGCCATTTACTTTTAATTTTTTACATATACAGTTAAATATTTCTGGCTTCATTTACTTTGTCCATCTCCAGATATGCTACACTATATATGTATGTTAAATGAGTAGTTATATATTATTATATGTATAATTTAGCAAGTTCATTTGACATAAATAGCAAGTTTGTTTTTGGTGTATGTGTATAAACTATTATATATACCTTGTATACACTATTATATATACCTTATTTTCCCCCAAAAGACAATAATCTCTTCACCAACAAACCCACTGAATATTTAATCTTTCTTTGTAGTTCTTTTGTGACTCAAGGTATCTCCAGCTAGGAATAGATATTTTAAAATAGCTTGAAAGAATTGTTCTTGCATGCCAGTGCCACTAACAATACACAGCAGGATTGATTTTATTTTTCAGTTTTTAGGTATTGTTTTTTTCAAAATGTTTAATTAATTGAAAGATTTCCAGGATTCCAAAGTCAGTTTGGAAATGACTTTGGAAATGAATGCTCTGTTTCATTACTCAATACAAATTATGAATGTTGGGTTTTATTTGTTCTTTACCTATTACAAATATTACTGCAAGTGTTGTGCACATATCTCATATTTTGGGCCAGTTTTTAAAAGTAATAAAACAAAAAGAGGGAGAGTAACCTAATGAGGCAATAAACTGATCACAATGAGTAATGAATACAGATGCTGAACTGATGCAAATTACATTAAAAGTTGTACAAGAGGCCGGGCATGGTGGCACGTAGCTGTTGAGCGAGTTTATGGAGTCGTGGGTGGGTCTGGGGATCGTGGCTCGAGTCCCACCCGGGGCAACACTGTGAAACCTAGTCCCCCAAAAAAGAGCTGGGTGTGGTGGCGCACGACTGTAATCCCAGCTACCTCGGAAGCTGAGGCTGGGGACTGCTTGAGTCATTGGTACCATGGGCAATGTGAGCCTGGGGTTCCACGGCTAAAAATAGTGAGATCTAGTCTCAAAAAAAAAAAAAGTTGTACAAGAGATGATTCCTTGAGGCACAAACTAGAAAGTAGTCTCAAGAACCCCACTACTACAAAAGGGGCTTAGTTGGCTAACCCACAATTTGAGTAGAAGCATTACAGAAGTAGCAGCTAGTTCTGTGCCCAGCTATAATTTCTGGCCATGAATAGGTCATGGTCCTGAATTTAGAGATTATGTCACCTTGGTAGGTATCAAAATTTGCAGGTTAAGGTCAGTAAATCAAGCCCCGTTATCAGTGAACTATGTCAAGTGGGGGAATGTTTCTGATTATTGTTCTACTTTATTATTTAAGATACTTGAGATAACCAAGATAGTCTAACATTAGATCTGTTAAGATAAATTTGACATACTGAAAGGAATTTGAAATCAAATCTGTAATTTTAATACAAGAAAATTTTTACATTTGTAAATAATGATGATTTAAAAGAAATTGATTTAATCTAGGGCTGGGCATGGTGGCACATGCCTGTAATCCGAGTGCTGGGAGGCCAAGGCCAGGGATCGCTTGAGTCTGCAGGTTCAAGACTACCCTGGGCAACATAGCGAGACCTAGTCTCTTTAAAAAAAAAAAAAAAAAAAAAGCAATCTATGAATTTAGACTGAGACATCTTAGTATTTGGATACTTAGATTTTATCAGATTTTAGGTCTTTCCTATTAGCTGTTGGAATTGTTTGTGTGTCAAACAGATTGAATGTGGTTGACTGAAATGTCTAAGGCAGCTAGATTGTGTGTGAACAAGTACTCGGTTGAACCCATTAGGATTTGGCTTGAGCACGGATCAAAGATGAAAGTGTTCATATCTATATACAACACAAACGAGTTTGTAGCTATGGCAGAATTTGTCGACTGATCTAAAAGACATAGGATGAATTTGATTTTTTAATGGACAGTTTAATAGCTTAATAATTTTTAATTTTTTTAATGGACAGTTTAATAGCTTTGGTATTATTCAGCATACTAGTAACAAACATCCTTTTCAGTGCACAGAAGCCTCACTCAGAGGCTAAAACCCAGATGACTGTCTGTTCATGTCAACCAAGTGCAAAACCTCAAAGCACCTGATCTCTGAAGGACCAGGGACTTGCCATACAGCTGTTTATTCCCTCCTTGCTGTTGCAGATGGGGAGGTACAGCAATGAGGTGAGGAGTTATACCGAAGAACCCCTTAGCTGGAAGCAAAGATGGAAGGGGAACCTAAACGATGGGTGGGAGACGGAGGACCCCAAACTTCAGCTTGGGCCATGATTACATCAGTAAAATTGGCCATGATTACATCAGTAAAAGAGCAAGTGTTAAGCAGATGAGTAGATGAGTCTTCCACGAACCTGAAAGTGAAGTTCAAATGGGACTCTACTGGGGCTCTGTAAATTGTTATTTTTAAGAATTTATTTTTTTTTTAAATTATTTTTAAATGTCAATACAGTGAAATATACTTTTTGGTATACACTTTTAACAAAGGCACAAAGTCACATACCACTGCCATAAAAGATACAGAACAGATAAGTCACCTCCCCCCCAGATTTCCTCCCACCACCTACCCCTGTAGTCTTGCCTCTCTCCTCCTCCCCAGCCTTTAACCCTTACTAGCAAACCATGAATCTGTTCCCCATCCCTGAAGTTTTGCCTTTTCTAGAATGTTACATAAATGGAATCATTCAGTATGCAACTTTTTGAGACTGGCTGCTTCTTAGTACATTCTTAGGACAATGAGATTGAAATGCACATTTTAACAGCTGGTAGAATATTCTACAAAAGGTTGCTCATCCATTGTGCCACTCAGCCCCTTTATAACATGGGAGCCCCTCTGCATGCTTGCTTTTGAAGCTTTCCTCCCAGCATCTGAAATATACTAAAAGGCAGTAAATTTTCATATTTAAGATAAACTATATTCTGTATCTTTTGGGGAAAGATCTTTAGAATGTTTTTGTAATTATGGTTATTTTGTGACTATGACTCTTTATTAAGGAACATTCATTTTTAAAAGCAAATGAATTTAATAATGACGTTCAGGTTTAGAAAAACATTAATTAGAAAAACATAGATTTTAATTTTGCAACTTTTTTGTGTTAGCATTCATGCTTTTTAAAGATGCCTCAAACATTTCTGTTGGTTCCTATAAAGTTCACAGACCCTAGGTACCATGCTCCAAGTGCCATAGTCCTCCACAGATTTCAAGACTAAATGCATCACAGTTCCAACCTAGCCAGCTAGAAAAGGAAGTGGAAGACTACGTTTTCTAAATCTGTACAGTTCACAAACATGCATACTGTATAAAAATGTGCAAATTTCTTCATTGCAGCAATACTGATAATAGCTGGTAAATCTATCAATAAGGGATTACTTTGATGTGGTATATCACACAATGGATTACTATGCAGCCACAAAAAGGATGAGGTAGATCTATACACATTGAAACAAAGATTGTGACAAGTCAAAGCACAAGTTGCAGAAAAAGATTTTAAGTCTGATTTATATTTCTGTAAAAATAAAAATACTAGTTATGTCAATAAATGTGGAGATGTAGGTCAAATTTCACCATAGTTAGCTCCAAGGGAGAAAGGGGTTTTGTGTGTGTGTGCAGCTGGGTGGTAGCTGTTATTTACTTTTATGTAATCCAAACTGCTTTACCATGAGCATATACGCTTTAGTAATCAGGAAAACTCAATAAACATATTACTACAAGCAATCCAAACACAAACAGAACTATTGCCAAGATCTGGATTCATGTTCTGAATTGTCAAAACATATATGGGTTTTAGAAGGTTCTTAGGTTAGCAGGTTCCTTGCCCACTTCTCTAATGGTAAAAATACCAAAGAAAAGCAACTTCATTTTACAACCAAACACTCTCCCACCCAACACCAGTCACCCACAAGAGACAAGATTATCTGATATGCCTGAGAGGTTTCTGGAAAATAAGACTTTCCCACTGGGAGTTAAAGAGCGCCTTGGTTGAGAAGGGAGATTGAAGGACAAAGTCAGCATTCATGGCATCTTAGGAATTCTCAAACCAGTGAACTGTGATGGCTCCAGAAAGACCCTTCCCACCTGGGAGCCTTCAACCGCCAGCAGGTCAACACAAAGGTAAAGTGCCAGCTAGGTAAACACACGCACATGTGAGGCACCATGTCCACAGGAACTCCTGGGGCAGATTCATTATAACGAGGTCTTAAGATGTCATTTCAGAGATATGGAACCAACCAAAAAAGGAATTGACGAGACAGACTGCTTGAGAACACTACGGAGCTGGGGAGCATCCACTTGATGTTCTGTTGGCCTTAAAAAGGCTGCAGGGCAGGACCTGTGTGCCCTTACGTGTGTGCAGGCTCAAGTTTCCACACCTGAGGAGCTGCTCAGACTCGACAGAAGCTGGTCCAAGGAACACTGTGACGGTGTGGCCTTGAAGGGCCTCTGCTTGCCCCCCCACACTTGCTTCAAAAACTGTGATCGTCCACACCTGGATTCCCAAAGTCACCTGTTCAGGACAAGCAGCAGAGAAAACAGAGAAGTTGTGCAGACCAGTGGGCGCCACACCCAGCCGCCTGGGCAAGGGGATCCGCCCCTCACTTCTGTTCTCTACAGGCAGTGATGCCAAAGGCTGGACAGCCACCAGGTTGTTGCTGCTTTCATCACCTCCCTCTGGGAGGGGAGAACTGAGGAAACCAGCCAAGGCACATGTGTAAAACATGCTTTTTTTTTTTTTTTCATTTAAGAAATACAACTGGTGCTTTCACTCCATCCTCTCTCTCATCTGAGCTGGCCACTTCTGCCTGCTCACGGGAGCTTCAGAATGCAGCCAGCAGCAGCCCTCGGGTTTGTGCCTGAGCCCCTGCCCCTTCCCTGTTGCAGGACAGCAGACCCAAGCATCCTTTAAGGTAAGATGCTTTCTAGAAGGGACAATAGACGGTTGGGGGGGGGATAAGGACTGAATTGATAGGAGGGATGAAAATATGATGAGTATAAGGAAAGCAAAGAAAGGGCTAAGGCATCTACCTTCCCCAGTGCATTAAAGGTGACATTCAGCCAACATCTGAGTGGCTAGGAGACTCACCCGCCTTAGTAGGAGGGATCAGGGCAGAGCCTGGGTTCCCTGGGTCATGCATGATTTGGACCATCTGCAGTTTGCCCCATTCCCAGGATGAGTTTATGCCAGACCTCTTCAACTTCTCCCCTCTGTAAAGAGGGTCCTTAACACTGAGTCTCCTCACCTCTGCAACTTTCCCTGCTTTCCTCCTCCTACACCCTGGCAGGAATGTGCTCCTGTGGCCTCCAGTCTCGGTTAATGGCCCCTTCCGTACTGAAAACTCTTCATACATTTCTTTTAAAACCTTTTATTCAATAATATATACTTTAAAAATTATAATATGTAACTGCCCATCATGCCATAGATTGCCCATTCCGCCACTGTGGTGTGAGGATGGCCTGCCCCAAACAGGCAGCTGTGGGAGAAGTCAAGGGTGCTGGGGAGCAACAGTAACCAACAGCCATTTTTGCATACCCTTCACATCTCCCATGCTTTCTGGGTCAGAAGGAAGTCAACAGGAAGCCAAAGGCGTGAGAACCTTTTACATTCGGATGTGAGGTTTGATATAAGGTGGTGGGTTGCCCTTCAGTTGGTCTAGTTCATGTTCGCCAAACCTGCCACCGTTTTGTATCTGCTCACGGGACGTGATCTCTCTACACACACGTTAAGACGTTTGATTTGGTTCTTGTTCTGCTTATGGAAAAGGGAGGAACCGCAACAGACCTGGGGAGAGATGGGGGGAGGGGAAAGACGGCATTAATCAATCTGACTGGGAATGAGGACAGGCCTCCACTCTTGAAGAGTGTTGAGAATAGGAGCTTGCCTTCCCCAAGTCACTTTGTGAAAAAAACCAGTCAGGGCTGATTTGATGGTGTCAGATTTCAAAACGGTGGCCTCTTCCTCTTTGGAGAGCCATTTAACAGAAGTAGTTTTGGGCACCACTATCTGTGAGAACAAGGGGCAAGCACTGGATACATGTGACCAAGTACTCTTTCCTCCCCATGAGGTTCCAGGACACTAATTTAGAAACACAGAAGATTCTGGGCTCTTCAGCGCAGGCCAACCTCCAAGTTCAGCAGGCAGACTCTACGATCCCCATCAGATCTAACCCGATTTACTGAGGGTGTCTTGGGGATGAGAATCAGCTGACTGGACAAGAAAAGGGTCAGGTGTGCCAGTACCCAAAGAGCAAAGAGAGAGCTCTGGGAAGCATGGCCAGAGAATGTTTCTCCCTCCAAGTCCAGTAGAGCAAAATGGGTGGTGACAGTCAAGAGAATTCTAGAAGCAGCTTCTTGCAGTACTATACCCCTTAAGAGAACCACACTTGGGAATATATTGCAAGGATTGTTTTGGGGAAACTTTCTTGGGTAAACGAAGATGCTACTGCTTAACATTTGAGAAAGACCACATGGGCCATGAGATATACCTAGATGCTTTTAAACACACCAGCAACCGATTGCCAAGCACTCAACTCCAGAGGCATCAGTCAGAAGAAATTACCCAAATTAAAAAGATACCACCACCAACCAAACAAGTGGAAGCCCACTTGTGTTGCCAGAGAGGTAGAGGGTGGAGAGCAATTTTACAAAAGCAGGACAATGCCACCAAATGTTGCATGACATTTATGGCCACACACTCAAGCAGGTCAAAGTCAAAAGGCAGGAGTGGTGTCATTTAGGAAGACAAGAATTACCCATCATGCCCCACTCTTCTGCCAAAGGAAAAGGAGTCTTCACACCAAAGTGATTAGCTGCAACCATCACCCATCTTTGCAGTCCAAGGTTTATCCCTCCTTCTCCCCCAAGACACAGGAAATACAAGGTTAAGGTCTTCAGAGCAATGGCTTGTCTCCCATTTGGGAAGGCTGGTGATTATCAACATTTTTATTTACGAAAACATGATTTAACATGGCATTTTTCTTTTGTCTAAGGGCAGCAGCACATTAAATCATACATCAGTCATCCAGTAATACAAAGAGGTGGCCAACTGTATCTGAGGTAAGTAGTCATTTAAAAGGATCACAACAGTGTTGTTTTTCTGAAAACAGAAGAAAATGGTCAGTTCCTTGGTTCTTGATGATTTATCCACTGGGTGTCAGATTTGTCCCAACCTCTTAGTCACCATTTACATCAAGAAAAGCCAGTGAGTGAAAAAAATCGGTTAATTTATTGACTTAGTGAAAGTTTTGTTTTTGTTTTTTTTTTTTAAACAATCCCCAATACATGCAGCTCAGGAGTTAAGTATCACATTTGCAGCACATTGTTGAGTCTCTACACAAAAGTACGCATATGCACCACCTGGATCATCCATCGTGTCACTTTCCCCAGCCTCCATGATACCTGGTTGGGGCCCTATTCATTAACACATTCATAAAGCTCAAAAGCATGTTATCACTGGTTTTCGCAGCCAGACGCTTCCTCGCCACCGCTCCTTCTCTCCCCCAACCCACCCCAATTTTTACCCTGGGGTTAGTTTTTAAAGGCAGGGCATTATTCAGTCTTAATTTATTAAGCTCACTCACAAATGTGTGTGCTTGTGTGGACCCTGCTTTTGTTTTCAGGTTTTATAGTTCATTGACCTTGACTGTGATCAGTTATTATCCACTCCTTTTATTTGTAGGAGGAAAGTTTGCTTTTTTCCCTGTGGGTGCTCATGCAGTAACACAGTCTCTAAATGAATCATTTGATCTGAACTGGCGCTAAAAGTATATTGTTCATTGGGCTTCCTTACATCCACTTCAATGCATATATAAAAATTCTTCCAACTGTTGCTTGTGTCCCCAAATAGCTTGGATTCCATCCTCATCAATGCAGCACCTGGGAGAACCTAAGTCATTTCCCTGAGTAGGCACAGACTGAGACCGCCAGCTCGCTCTGGGACTCAGCATCTGCCTTGAGAGCACCACCTTTCAGTCCCACCGGACCAACACAGGGAGGAGTGCCCACTCCAAAACACGTCCTTGGTACCCCTCAAGAAGTGACATTCCTCCGAGATCCACCTTTACACATTTTTTTAATGGTTCCTTTTAACAGGCCCGTCTCCCAGCCCCTAAGGTTTACAAGCTCCTCTGTCTTCTCTAATCAAAGCATAACCCCCCTTCCTTCTCTGCAAAGGAATTTTCTTTGGGCTTTGTGAGTTTCCAATGTGCTGCAGAATGCCTGTTAGACCCAGGCGAGTGACTGGTATCAAAGTACCTCACTGAGCCAACAGCAGCACTCCTCTAGCTGGTGAGAAGACAAAAAGCGTGCTGGCTGGTAGCATGCACCGATGACTTCTCCCACCCAGGACTTACAATGGGAACAGGATAGGAACAGGCCAGCTGACATGACCCGGGGGGAGTGAATTGCAAATCACAGAAGGAAAGATTGCTTAGCACTTCATCAGTTCTGCTCTCAACATGGGATTTACTGGCTGAAGCAAAACCTGTAGTTACACGTGCTCACCTGTGGCCAATAAACAATGATCTGCATTTGGCAAAGGAACCCTTTATTCTCACCATACCAGGTCTATGTTCTTGAACATAGGCAGTACCTGAGACGATAGTGTAACACTACCCTGTTCCCCACATTTTTTGCTTTTCTTTAGGAAATAATTAAGTCCTTATCATAGGCACTTTTAACCTGTTATAAGGTAACAAAGCAAACACAATGTCTAATGAAAATCACTGAGATGAATTTAAGAATATGCTAACTGAAAAGGATACTGGGTGGGTACATCTACCACAGTTTGGTCTAAGTCTGACTCCCACTCCTACATACATGCATTCTCTCAACTCTTTCTTCTGGAACTCTTAAGACCATCTTCTTACCCAGGTGACTACTATAAAATCTCAGGGAAGCTAGGTATGTCTGGACACAAAATCGTTTTGGAGGCAGTGAGGAAAAAAGGTCTCACGTGTACACACTTCAGTCTGGGAAAGAACTATAGCCAGTAAGTGAGCCTGGGGTTCAAAGCCAGACTTAAAAAGGAGCGTCACTTTAAACTGAGTTATACTGTATGTCTAAGGCATGGAGAGGTAAAAAGCAGAGTTGGCAGAAAGTAAACTAAGCATAAAAAAAGAATTACTCTTGTGGTAAAGCTGCAGAACCCAAGGAGAGTCAGATTAGCTGTGTTTGCACCTACTAATTGATGTTCAAGGGAGAGGCAGAAGTAAATCACCTGATTTTCTCCTCCAGATGCTTTCATTGCCTCTGAGGGACCCAAGAGAAAGAAAAAGGGTTACTGCTTCACTCAGACCTTCCAGTAGACTCCCCCTTAAAAATAAGGGAGGGAGGGGGAGGACTAGGCAGCAAAGGAGATGAGAGGTAGAGGAGGAGGAAAGACACACAGTGGCACATCTCCCTGATAATAACCAACAGTCCAGTGTTGCTTAGAAGAACGTGCTAGAAGGCTTTTGATAATTCAAAACACTGGGTTCTGCTGCCTGATAGAGCCAAATAGGTTTAGCTGAGCTCCTACCTCCTCTTTTATCTTCAGGTAGAATAAATGTGTATGTTAATATACAGAATGTGCAACACAGGCAGGTAGTATTGGTATGAGAACCTTAACTGAATGCATTTCCTGGCTTTGGGATCTATTTTTAATTTTTAATCTGTAAGTTCAACTCTTAGTATATAGAGTTTTATTTGCATTTTAAGTTCCCAGAGACCAGACGACAAAAATAGGATCTACATTTAGAGATAGGACCTGCTACCAATACCAATACAATTTTATTGGAATATGGAATGTAAACAGATGTTTTCAAACAAACAATCTAACCTTATAAAAATGTATGGCATTATTAAATAATTAATGAAGAAACCCTACATGTGATGTGGACACCTCTAGCTCTAGCGTAGATGTGTGACGTCCCCACAGCTGTCACACGGCTCTGCAGCTGGGGTGAGGGAACTGCTTGCAAACTGCTTGCATTGGTGACAAATCCCCAAAATGAAATCAGCCCTATTTAAAAAAAAAAAAAAAAATCTAGCTTCCTTTGCTAGTGTGAAGGTTATTAGCACAATGGATCCCAAGCTTTGACACCTGCTCCAGGAGCTCCACTTCCTTCCCCAAGCCAAGTGTGCTGATGTCCGAAGTCATGTGGGTTGTCGGGTGGCTCCACCCACACAACGCCAGTCCCTGCACGTGAGAAAGATGCATCTTGGCCATCACATTCATGTATTACCTATCAGAGCTTAAAAGTGCAGATTACCCTGATTACAGTGGGAATTAAATGGGATAAAAAGAGGCAAAAAGGGGACGGGAGAGTACATTTTTTTCACCCAGGTAAATCTTTCCTGAATAGGACATTTTTCTCCCTCCCTGACCTGGCTGAACACTGACTTTCCAGCATTAATTATGGTTGTGAACAAAAAGAATGCACCTTCTAAGGGGTGCATTTAAAACAGATGCACACACAGGGATGTGCTACGAAATGGTGAGGTTTTCCTAATAAGGCTGCACAAAAAAGAAAAAAAAAGGCAATGCTACACACATGAAAAAATAACAAGATTTTATGATTAGGCAAATCAATAAAGGCTACAGTGAGCTCTTAGCAGTTAAGCACTTAGCATCGAGCTTTCAATGAGAAAAGATGGACCTGTTCATGGCATCACAGGGTTTCAAGTGATGCCTCCTCCTGATAGCAAAGGGGACTCCTATGAGCGGGACTGTGGTCTGCTCCCAAATGAAAACACTTAGAAGAAAACTGCAAGAATGAGGTACATTTCCTAGAGAGCTCATGTCATAAAAAAATACATAAAACATGAATTTGTAAAAGAGCTTAAAAAAAAAAATACTGTCACTGTTTTAATATCTCCTTTTCATAAATGAGGCTGGTGTGTCAGTATATTCTGCTGACGTTTTGCTAAAACTTGAGCCTGAATCTCACCAAAGGAAACCCAGACCACAGTGGAATAGATAGGAAGTCAGATAGTCAGACCTTGTTGACTTAACGGGTTATTTCAACAGTATTCTCCTGTAAATAAAGGTGAACGTACAACAAGTCCGAGTCTCTCATCTCCCATGCATTCCAAAGGGAGTGTTCCCTCAGATCCTGAACTATGTGCATCGTCAGGCTGCCAGACGGCAGCTCCCTGTAGACTAGTACTGGGGCGTTTCTTTCTTTTTGACAGACTTTTAGGTCTTTACTCTTCTTTGCATTTAGAAGGAATGACTAGAATTTCTTTTTATCACACCGTAGTTTTCCTTCAAGATTTGTGTTTGGTTGGTTGGTTTTATTGGCAAGCATCAATGCCGCATTACCCGTCGCTTCCCAGTCTTCATCGGGCTGCCGTGAGACCACTGGAAAGCACAGCGTTATCTGCACAAGGCTGGGACTGCTCCTTCACCACAGGGTCTGCAACAAAACAGGATGAAAGTCAAATCAGGGCTGGCCATTGAGGGGGAGAGTATCGGGACAAAACCAACACTTCCACAGGGACATAAACAGGCAGTGATCCAGCAAGCCAGTGTCAGGACAACAGAAATACAGAATTACAGTTTAGAAAACCAGACACTGTACTTCCTCAGAGTACAAGCTTAACTACTGATACTCATGGAAAAGAGAGGCACAGAAACACTAATTTCCCACTGCTCAAAATGTCTGTTTTTTCATGTGTACTATTTTCCTCAACTAACATATACAAATTCCAATTTCTTTAAAGCATGGTAATTGCAATAATAAGTGCTTTGGAGGAGTGAATAAGAGCCACTAGAAGACCTATCAAGTTTAAGCAACAACAGTTAAAAAGTTTTTTTTAATAAAAGAATGATGTGTATTCAAAAATACAGACAGATCATAGATGACCTATCATAAACATCATATATAAGCACCGGCTGGTGGGTGTGTACACTGGTGCTACCATATGGAAAAGCAGACTGGACCGACCTTAAAAAACTGTGAAAATATAATACCATGTGATCCAGTAACCCCATTTTTGAAGAAAATGAAGTCTTAGGTCAAAGTGTATGTTCCACAATGTTCACAGCAGTATTATTTACAATACTTAGGATCTAGTAACAATCAAAGTGCCCACTGACAGAGAGTGGCTAACGATGATGTGAGAGAGCCACACAATGGTATATGATTCAAACAGAAGGAAAGATAAAATGCCTCTATTCACAGCAGTTTAAGAAGTTTAAGAGAATTATGTGTATAAACACAAGTCAGGACAATAAATATAATACTGAATGAGTTCACCTATATGAGTAAAGTAATAAAAGCAGATGAGCTGATCAAGCAAAAAAAATTATGAACTAGCAGGTACAATAACTGAAATGAGATTTCTGAGGTTAGGAGGGAAGTAAGGAGGGAGAAAAGAGTGAATGAGTAGGTGGTGGGAGGAAAAAATATATAAATACAGAAATAAAGACACATATGGACAGAGTTGACTGGTACTTTTTCTCTGGTGAACCCTAAGATCACATATCTTAAGACCAGCAAAAAAAAGGGGCAGTATTCTTAATTTAATCTAATTCAAAGGGCAAAACACATTTTTCAGTTTTCTATGCCAGACATATGAGAAACGGACATATGAGTTGCACTTATCGATGCTCTGGAAAAGTCTGCTGTCTACTAATGCTTATGGGCCTGGACAGTCAAGATCATGTAACAATGTATTCTGGTACAGTTTAGTACATCCCCAGAAAAAGGAGAAGGAATAAAGATCACACTGTTCAAGATTCAGCTAGGTGGAAAGTTGTCATGTTGATTCAGAATGAACTGAGACAGGTCATGAACACAAGACAGGATCTGTGTTTTCAGTCTTGTATGTGACAGGACTAAATTATCTCAAACTGTTAATAAGAGCAGGAAATTTATCTGAGACATACTTTATTGGTAAGGAGAAGTATATGCCTGCAGGACAATAAACAACAAATAAAGGGCCATATATACATTCCTAAGTGAAACCCAAGAAGTCAGCAATTCAGATTGGTTTTTAAGGTAGACTTCCCTACTTCTCATTCTTTATACAACCCCCCCTCCCCCCAACTGGTCCCAGCATTACCAGTGGCCTTTCCTTAAACTTCTTTTATTTCTATCTTTTAAAACACTGGGGGTCAAAAGCAGACATGCAAAGCTGTCTCACTCTCTTAGAATGAATGAATACAAATGCCAAAGATGATTTAGCACAAATGCCTAGACTTCTCTAGCGTGGTCTCGCAAACAAAAGGCTCAGGTTTTTGCCTTTAAGAATCAGCCCTGGAAACAGACTCTAGAGACTCACAGAAGTAGGGGTGCTCCATGGCCTCTTTGGCAGTCAGTCTCTGTTGATGGTCGTATCGCAGAAGTTTGTCCAGAAGATCTAGGGCCTCAGGGCTGACAAGGTGTCTGTTCTCACTATGGATAAAGTTTTCCCAGCGTTTTCGTGAATGTCTGAGAAGAAAAGGGAAGCATGAGTATTTAGATTCTAAATTCAACAATTCCTACTTATGAAGACTAAATCAAGAAACTCTTAAAGAGTACTACCACTGCTTGAAATCTCATTCTTATTGGTAGCTGCCCCAACCCGCCATGGTTATGATCATAATACCATGAAACTGATCGATTAGTTAAAACTTCCACGCCAGGTTAGAATTGGTGGAACGTTCCTAGATGTCCCAGGCATCAGTTTCAGTCAGTTCTTGGTGAGGTGACGAATTTTTACTGCCCAGCAGACATAATTAGAGCACTCTGGAAACATGGAGGTTCCATAACATACCTCTGAAAACTGTCATAACTTTCTAAGATTTCCCATTAAAATAAGCATATCTGTACCTAAAAATAATTTTTTTTGTAACATTATGATTTTGTTTTCTATTTCCTACTGATAAAGAAGTTATTCTCTTGGATAAGCAGCTGACCAGTATATATATGTAAACAATGTCCATATAACTCAAAATTCGTTTAAAAAAATTGCACACAGATGAAAAAGGGTATTTCAATTTTGGTGTGATGAGAAAAGGGCAAGGCCTTTAGAAAGTGATTTCAGCTAACCTTTCCACTTGTATTTCTTTCTCTCTTACTTACTGTCCCAGGATATCGTTGAAGTGTGGATCTAGGTCTATGTGATATTTCTTCAGATACCCATACAGCTCATCTGTACCCAGAACCTTGGCAATGCGAACAAGCTGAAACACAAAACAAACTGACCAAATCACTGAGCACAAAACTGACGGCACACTGTAAGGATGATGCACCAAGTAACCAGACTTCCAAATCACTTAACCCCAGAAACCAGATATAGACCTGGGCCTGGGCAGACAGACAAGAGACCTATAGACATGAAGTTCACAAGAATGCAAATTTCCAAACTGCCTTTAAGATGGTAACACAATTTATGACAATAATCTAGAAACTGGTGATTATGGTTACACCACAATCTGATTTTATTAGACAAAGGGGTGCCTGACTTCTTCACAGACTCAGGCTGAAAGCTGCAAATACAGAGTATTACCTGTCTCTGGTCTTGGAGGGAACCTGGCAATGTCAAAATCTATGAAATTTTTTACCCTGAGCAAGTTTGTATGTAGACAGAGTGATACTTTGATTGACTTGAGGAGAGCATCCCTATAAAGGCTGTGATACTCTTGGCATCTGTCCCCAAATGTTAAGAGCCAGATGGTGTTTGCTCACCTGGTCATAGTTGTCCTGTCCATGGAAGAAGGGTTCCTTTCGAAAGATCATGCTCGCTAACATACAGCCCAAACTCCACATGTCCAAGCTATAATCATACATCTGAGGAAATAAGGGCAGTCAGTTAAAGATATAACAAATGCATTTTTCTGAGTCATGTGTCCTCATCTTCAGCTGACCTCTGCAGGTATTTTAGAATTCAAAGTTAAAAAAAAAAAAAAAAGTAGCTGAGAAAAAGTGAAGTCATCATCTTATGGTGGAGTAAAAACTAGGTTTTAAATGCATCCATACTGACTAAAGAAAAAGTCCTAAGGAAATATACCAAGAATCCAGCATTTGGTTAGCAACTTTACCTGATAGTCCACAAGGAGCTCTGGTCCCTTGAAGTACCTCGAGGCTACACGGACATTGTACTCCTGAGCGGGGTGATAGAACTCAGCCAGACCCCAGTCTATCAGTCGCAGCTATGAACACAACAGAAGTAATGTGAAAGGAGAGTTTCTAGAAGCCAGTGCCTCAGATAACACCCAGTAGACAGTAACTATTTGGTTACATAAAATGAACAAGGGCACTAAAAAACTACACTATACTTTCAGCAACTGTGTAAGGTCTAGAGCAGAGCATTTAGAATCTTTTCTCTCTTCCCCAATTAAAGTTATCCTGGTTTATCATGTTCTCTAGATCAACAGAGCTTAAGCCTTTTTTCTGTCTCCTTGCCACTTACGTGTGTAACACATCCCCCTTTAGCAACAGCTTTCACTGTAAGGGTTGGGGACAGAGACCCCACTCCGGGATTGAAGTACTGCTCCAGCTCTTCATTAATTTATGACTAGTTGACTCATTTACTCACCAATTAGAGACAACCAGAATTGAATTTCAAAAACAGGAGGGACCCAAGTCTACTGTTAATGCCAGGGAGATTGATCTAAGGGTCATTAAGAAGTAGGAACTGTCAGCTCAGGTTTCTTTCTTGAGGGTCCTCCACAAAGCCATGACCAAAATAAACAAGTTACTACAGTTAGGGTCAGCCGCCTACTTTCTGTGTGCACCATGCTCATGTAAAGCAGAAACCAACGCTGGAGACGGGAAGGAACACAAGCCCGCCAAAGAACACAGAGGCAGCATGGGTCTCCAGAAATCACAGTTCAGGCCAGCATGGTGGTCTGCCCAAAGCCTTCCAATGGAAGGCTTGTTGCCATCTAGCTGTAATGGTACCTTTTTCTGTTGGTGATCTATCATGACATTGTGAGGTTTCACATCCCTGTGCATGATTCCCTTGCTGTGGCAGTAATCCAGAGCCTAGTAGATAAGAAAGCACAGAGAAAAGTAAGCAAACCCTCTACCACCCACCTCCCAATGCAAGCATACTCTTCTAGGTTTGTGACAGCTTGACTTAATGGTCTCCCAAAGGGGCAGCTTACTATCTGTAAAGAGGAAAAAAAAAAACAAGGCACCCCTTGTTCCCTGTGTGGTATACCAGGGGGCTATGGAGGGAATAAAGGGCTACGATGATGAAGGATCCTTGAAAGGAGGTGCTGATTTCCTTCTTCAGACACTCCTCTCCCACTTGCAATGGACAGCTAGTCATCAGGCACCTGCCTTCATCCAATTGTTAGTCTAATTTGATGTGCTTAAAACCACATCTAGGAATGTGTTTTTTTTGTAGTGGTTCAAATAACATGCAAGAGTTCGTGTGAACATGAAGAATGACATCCAAATACATCCTTCAACATAGCTTGCCTTAATGAGCTGGGTGAATTCTAGACTGACAAGCATTCAAGAATTAGTATTTTCCTTAAAAGCAATCTTTGAGGCAGTTCACCTTTAAGGATTGTAATTGTATTATTACTCAAGAAGAAACTGCTTCTTTTAAGACAACTGATAGGCAAGTAGGATTTTTTTAAGTGTACAAAAATCTTTTAGTAAATTTAGACCTGTATAAACATGACCACAATTTAGTTTCAGAATGTTTCCATCATCCTAAGAATGTCTCTTAAATTTGCCCGCAGTCAACCACCATTGGCACCCTACTACCCCCTTTCTTCTCCCACCATGAATCTGCTATCTGTTGCTAACCTTTTCTAGATAGTCACAGAATGAGACACAGCAGGGACTGATTTGTCTTAACTTCTTTCAGTGCATTTCTTAGTACATTGCTTTTTCTCCTTCCAAGTAGTATTCCACAGTATACTGTACCTTGGCTGTTTATACTTTTTGGCTATTATGAATAATGCTTTTAGGAGCATCTATGTGCAAGTCTTTGAGAGCACATATATTTTCATTTCTCCTAGGCAGATTCCTAGGGGCACAGAGCAAGGTGGCATTTAAGTCTACAACTTTTAAAGTATCTGCCTCTTTGCAAAGTGGCTGTGCCTTTTCACATTTGTGTCTGCAATGTATGAAGACTCATTTCCTCTATACTTGCTGAGCTGTCAGTGTCCATTTTTTATGACATTTCTAGTGGATCTGAAGTGGTATCTTCTGGTTTTGATTTGTATTTCCTCAAGAAGCTGACCATCCTTTCAAGTGCTTATGGACCACCCTTTTTGTTCTTTGTACAAATGTTCACTCATTTCTTGGTTTTCTGAGGGAAATCAGTATTTCCCAACCTCAGCACTGTTGACACTCTGGATCAGGTAATTCTTTGGGTAGCAAAATCACTGGCTAGATGCCAGCAGCAACTGTGACAATCAGAAAAGGTTCATGTCACTGCCAAGTGTCTGGTGGGGGACAACGCTGAGATGGTTGAAAACCACTAGTCTAGAGTAGCCAAGTCCCCATACCACACACCTCTTTACGTTGACAGGGACATGGAGACCAGAGAATGATCCCAAGAACCAGCATTCCCCGGAACAAGAATATATGATGTTTTTTTACACGAAGGTCAAGAACAAGCAAAAGTAAACTATGGTTTACTTCTGTAATCATTGTAGAGGCGAAAATAATCTTCACAGGGGACACTGAAGAATCTTTTTGGGTATTCTTTATCTTTTGGTGACATTCTTTACTAGTTCTAGCCAAGAAAACTTTGTGAAATGATAAAAACTATTCTGTACCTGCACTGTCCAATATGGCAGCTACTTAGCCAATGAGGCGTAAACACCTGAAATGTGGTGTGACTATAGAACTATATTTTTAGTCTACGGCCATACCACCCTGAATGCGCCCGATCTCGTCTGATCTCGGAAGCTAAGCAGGGTCGGGCCTGGTTAGTACTTGGATGG
>PVHY01010107.1:0-53398 GCA_004024945.1 Uropsilus gracilis
TATATTTACACTGTGTTGCAGTTTATTAGGAGTACAGTAGCATTATATCTCACGGTTACGAAGCAGAGACACAGCACAGACTGTTAGAAAAATAGTGCCACTTGACGTGCTCAATACAGAAGGAACTAACGTTCAATAGATTATCCACTTGTACTTTGAAATGCCTCTGGGACTATTTGTCATTTACCTCTTCAGAATGGAATCAAGCATCCTTCATGGTGATTGGATCCAACTCTGGATTCTGAGTGTGAAAAATCTATCTGTCCCAATGTCCAGTTGTAGAACTCCGCTAGGAGCCTGTAGCCATAAGAGCCTCAGGGGCTTGTCTCATCTCAGAGTGGAGCCAGACAAAAGGACCATTTGGCCCTGTTGGTAGAATGCCAGTAGTAATGGCTTATAGCCCACAGGTGACCATAAGCTTGTTTGAGTGTCTTGAGCAGAGGATCAGCTAGTGTTTGTTTTTTTTGTTTGTTTGTATGTTTTTTTTTTGGTGGGGGGCAGTGTTGGTGAAATACAAAACAGTATCTAACAGCTGTGCTGACAGCTAGACTTAATACTTCAGAAATGTGAGGCCCCTAATAAGGACAGGTGACAAATATGGAGACCTGTGTAGTATTTTGCAGTTTAATACTTTCAAAGTTACTCTGTTTGAGGCATGCATTGTTTTCCCCATAAAGTCTATAAAACAGTTGATTAACTTGGTGGACACTGTATCGCAAAAATTACTAAAGTGTTCATCAATAAATATGTAAGCTTCTAAATACAATGATGTTACTTAAGACACAATCCTAAAGCCAGGGTCGGGCTCCGTGGCTCCAGCCTATGAAGCGACTGGGGCTAGGGATCACCGTTCCAGACAACATATCGAGACCTAGTCCCAAAAAATAGCTGGGTGTGGTGGCGCACGCCTATAATCCCAGCTATCTGGGACGCTGAGGCTGGGGATTGCTTGAGTCTGTGGTACCACGGGCAACGGGAGCCTGCAGTTCCACGGGCAAAAATACAAGACTTAGTCTCAAAAAAAAAAAACCAATCCTAAAGCCAGGGCTAGGATGGGAGGCTAAAACTGGTAAATGCTTGAGTCCGTGGGTTTGAGACCTGCCTGGGGCAACATAGCAAGACCTAGTCTCAAAAAATAGCTGGATGTGGTGGTGTGCACCTGTAATCACAGCTACCTGGGAGGCTGAAGTTGGAGATTGCTTGAGTCTGTGGTATCCCGGGCAACGAGAGTCTGTGGTTCCCTGGGCAACATAGCGAGACCTAGCCTCAAAAAAAAAAAAAAGACACAATCCAAAGGGACCATCTGAGAAATAAGGAAAGAAAGATAAATTATATTTTTCTTTAGATGTTCAAGAACTATTTCCAGCAAATCAGCTGGAGAGCTCTTTCAGTTACAGATTTTTCCAGTGTCACCCCCGAAGTAGGATCAGGGAGTCCCTATTTTGAAAAAGGCTCCCCGAGTGATTTGGATGTGCCAGTCCAGTTTGTCACCTGCAGATGCAACTAAAATGTAAAACTAACTGATGACTACATTGTAAATTGTATGTTTTAACTTCCTAATACTCAGACTGCTTCTGCTGTGTGTAATATTCTACAGTATGAAAGTCAGCCCATAATAATTATGTGACTGTGAACCTCAGAGCCGTTCCTATCTGGGGGGGTAAATGAATTGGTCAGGCTCTTTCCTCCACTAGCCTCTATGAGCGGCATCTGTGGTGATGCTTGACGTATGTCCAGCCCAGTAGGTGTGCTCATGTGTGAGTGAACTCACCTGGGCCTAGAAGGTAAGGCTAAAAGGAGGCATCACCCTGGGATGAGAGCACGTGGGAGGAGAGGCAAGCACGACAAAGAGAATGTGAAGAAAGAGGGTGAAGACTCCTGGGGGGCTGGAGGACTTGCCTGTCTCCCAGCCCCTCCGGCCCTGGCGATGCCCTATCCTGCCCCCCCAGGTGTGTCTGGTTAACTGCTAGAACCAACAAAGAGCCCACCAGATTGGCCTGCCTGTGCACTACCACTGGTGTCACAAAAACGCTGGTTGCACTACACTAATCTGGGTTTTTTTGTTTTGTTTTGTTTTGTTTTTTTGAGACTAGGTCTCGCTATTTGCCCATGAAACCTCAGGCTCACGTTGCCCGGGATACCACAGACTCAAGCAATCCCCAGCCTCAGCTTCCCAGGTAGCTGGGATTACAGGCACGCACCACCACACCCAGCTATTTTTTGGGACTAGGTCTCGCTGTGTTGCCCCAAGCAGGACTTGAACCGTGATCCCTTGCCCTAGGCCGCAGCTTCCTAGGCTGCCACTTACAGGCATGCACCACCATGCCCAGCCTTTAGGAGGGATCTCTTAAATAAGAGCATTGATATGCTAGAAAGAGCCAGAACTTTGGAGCAAACATGGGTTTGAATTCTAGCTCTGCACTTAATAGCTATTTGAGTTAAATTGTTTTCTTATCTGTAAATGGGAATAACAATAGTTACATGTGTAACATATATGATGACTGGTACTGGCATTCATCCTCTAAAAGTAGGTTCCCTTTTCTCACTGTTTGGAGTCATTTAGTCACTACTCAGTTGTACATTGACTGTATCTTTAAAAACTCTCGTATCTCTTCAAAATTTTTTTTCAATAATTATACTTTATTTAAAGACGTATACTTCTAGCAAAATAGCATTCAAGTAAATTTTAATTTCAGCACGGCCCTCCCTTTGTGGGGTATTTGGTTCTCCCCCAGGGACACTCATCTTTGTTATACAAAATGGTATAGTATTTGCATCTAATCTACGCTCATACTGCCATAATTTAGTAGTCCATCGCCTTAACCACTCACCCATCGCATCCCATTGCCGTATACTTTAAGTCAGCTCTACATTACTTAAATACTACAATAGTCTACGGCCATACCACCCTGAACGCGCCCGATCTCGTCTAAATACTACAATAGTAGTTAATAATGTTACTATTAACATTAGTAAAATTGTAAATAGCTCTAATGCTATTTAGGGAAGAATGACAAGGAAAAAAATTAGGGAGGTGTTCAATCCGACCTACACGGCAGGCCTTACTAGATAATCTGGATTGTAGCTTGGTAGTAGTGGGTTGAAGCCTAAGCTGTGGAACCTGTGGATGTGGCCCGTGTCTGAGCATCTGGGTGCCCAGCTCACTCTGCACCTTCAGTATCTGTCGCCTGCATTCCCAGCTATTTTACTCTCTCAGATGCAATTTAAAGGGTATTTGATATTAAGGCTTCAAAGGTAGTTATTTCTTTTTTTTTTAATTTTTTTTTGGTTGGTTGCACACATATATATTTTACATCGTTGTCTACCCTGAGGTTCTCCCATCACCTTTTCACCCATGAACCATCATCTTAATCTCTTGTGTTCATCCCTGCAGTGATTTTATACCCTCTCCTTCTTGCTCTGTGCTTCAGTTCTGCTGACAATTTTAAATCTTTCCTTGTCTTTTTGTTTGTTCTCTCTAAATTTGTCTTTTGTTTTGTTTTTAGCGTTCACGATGAATTTACTGCACCTTGTACGGGACCACTGGGTCCATGTACTTGTACCTATGGGGTTTGTCATTGGATGTTACTTAGACAGAAGGAACGACGAAAAGCTGAGTGCCTTCCGGAACAAGAGTATGTTATTTAAAAGGTTAGTTTGCACTTTTTTGGACCAGCAGTTGGCCAACTTAATTTATGTGGGTCAAAAACAAAAAGAAGGGGTAATTTTACCCCCCTGAAGGCTAAGACTTAAGTGGTACTATTTTGTAGTTTTGCTTACTCCTTTCACAAAGGTGTATGACTCTCTTTGGAATGTAAACAAGCCTTCAGTGTATTAACAGGCTATTTCAGATCTTTGGAAGTCCCTTTTCTCGCTCTTAAATTCAGGGTCTATTCACTTTCATCACCTGTCCTGCTTTACATAGCTCTCAAGGTAGCTGAAATAATGGTGCTGATAATGGACTGTGCTGTGTTCTCGGTGTCACTACCTGGAGGCTTTAGACACAAGGTGGTTGAGTGATCGGATGGCAGCTGGCAGCTTCTGGTCGCACTGTGTCTCTGGAGGTGGCTTCTCAGCAGCAGAGCGTTAGCAAGTGTCTACCACTTGACGTGCCGCTGGGTGGTAGGGAGGACAAGAGTCAGGGACAGGGCAAGAGACATAAGAGACTGTGGGGGGAATAAAAAGACAACCTCTAGAAAACAGATGAACTCATTGAGAGGAGAAGAGCTTTTGTATAAAGATGAACTGAGATCTCCAGTTCTTTTGAAATGTGAAAGCAAAGAGACATGAGAGAATAAATATATTGACTCTAAAAAAAAAAAGTTAAATGGATAGGATGTAAAATACAAAATTCTTACTCTCTTATTCTGCTTTTTCCTTTTATCCCCTTATAAAAGTTTTATTTATGCTTTTTCCTTTCCTTTGGTTTCCACAATTACAGGGAATTGAGACCCAATGAAGAAGTCACCTGGAAATAGATGCTGCGGCTAAAATACAGAATGTTCACATCATAAAAATTAGGAGCGAAATAAAAACATTATTGAATTTGAAGTGTGACCCTTTTTATGAAGTAATCTTCCACATTTCAGATCACGTGTACACTTAGTTAAAAAATAACTACTGAGGACCTGATCTCTGACTTCCAAAAAACCATCCTATGGTCAAAACACTAAGCTGGAAATGCTGGCGGAGCTGTGGCTCTGCTGGATGGCTTGGTGGGGTGCCCTACCACACTTCCTGTGAGTGTGTGACCCCGTCAAGATGTCGGAAGTGGGGAAGCAGCTGACTACTCAGCAGTAGCAGTAATCTACTGACAACACAGGTGTCGAACAGTTACCCTGAGCGAGTTACCTAAAAAAGCACATGCTGTGTGATTACATTTACAGAAAGTGTCAGAAACTGCAAACTGGTCACTAATACCAAAACAAGTGGTTTCTGGGGTCAAGGGTCTGAAAGTGGTTGGAGGGATATAATGAAATGGCCTGAGTACATTGAGCACAAGCTTGTTTCTCCCTGGGGTACCCTTCCCAGGATATCTAGGCTTCCTCAGAGCCCTGTGTCTTAAGTCACTGAGAAGTGGGTGACATGGGATCTTTGGGGGATTTGCTACTTGGCCCTCAAAGCCTTTGCTTTGGCTTTGGGCATGGGAAAAGCAGTGATTTCCTTCACTTTCAACACCAATTTTGTGACGAGGCAATCTTATTTTAGGATCCTTGTATTCTATTGGGACAGGAAGGTGAAAGAAATTATTAGTATAAACACTGCTGAGTACTGCCAGGTACTGTTCTAGGTGGTGAAGATCTCAGCAAGTGAAAAATAAAGTTCTTGGGGACCATGTACTGGTAACAATTCACTGTGGGAAGGTGAATCGTGCCCTTTCTAAGTTCAATTCTCAGAACCGAAGACCTTATTTGGAAAGGGTCTTTGCCAGTGTAACTAGTTAAAAGGCTCTAATGCTCACCCTGAATTAGAATGACACATCAATGCAGTGACAGGTACCTTCTGAGAGGGGAGGCCATGAAGAGACATAGCCAGAGGAAGGCCACATAAAGACAGGAGGAAACGGAAATCATCGAGCCTCAAATCAAGGAGCACCAGCAGCCACCAGAAGCTGGAGAGCAAGGATGGACTTGTCCCAGAGACTTCAGAGCAAGCATGGTCCTGACGCACTGTGGTTTCAAGCTTCTGCCTCAATATCGAATCGCTCCCTAGTGCTTTTTTTTGTTTTTGTTTTTGTTTTTTGAAACTAGGTCTTGCTACTTTGCCCATGGAACCATGGACTTAAGCAATTCCCAGCCTCAGCTTCCCAGCTAGCTGAGATTACAGGTGCACATCACCACACCCAGCTATTTTTTTTGGGACTAGATCTCGCTATGTTGCCACAGGTGGGGCTTGAACCAAGATCCCCAGTCCCAGCTGCAACTCCATAGACTGTTGCTTTAGAGGCACATGCTACCATGCCCAGCTACACTTCCTAGTTCTTTAAGCGGCCAAGTTCATGGTATATTGCTATAGCAGCTCGATTATGAGTACATCATAAGAGTACAAACCCATCTTTTGGTTTAATACACGACTATAGTTCAAAAATCAGGAGTAAAACAATACAGTGTGTCCCATTTGTCTAGTTTCCTATCTCAAACACACTTCTGAGTGTCCTGAATAATCCCCCAGAGGAAATAGCTAATGGGAGAGCCGATGTGGAGGTAAAGGAGCACTCTTGCATTGCTGATGAGATTGTAAAGTGGTCCAGCCACTATACAAAACTGCGGTGGTTCCTGAGAACATTAAAAATGGATTACCACATGATCCAATGATTCCACTCCTGAAAATCTACCCAAAGTACACAAAAAAAATTCGAAAGGAAACCTGCACTCCTATGTTCATTTCAGCCCTATTTATAAAAGCCAAGATGTGGAACAACCCAAATGCTTCAAAACAGACAAATGGAAAAAAAGCTATGGTATGTTTACTAAATGGAATGCTATCTGGATGGAGCTGGAAGGGATGATACAAATCAAAATTAGTCAAAAATAAAGGGACAAATACTGGATGGTCTTGTGTGTGGAATATAGAAAAACCAACAAAAGGTCAAAGAAAAGTTGAAACTAACAAGCTAACCATAAAACAGCAAAGGAGGGGAAGGGAGGAACACAGGAATATGGTGACGGATCACAGGTGATATGGTGGCAGGAGAACTATGGGGACTATAGTGATGTAAGAAAAAAATTTTTTTCTTTTTGGAGACTAGGTCTCTCATGTTGCTCAGGGCTGTCTTGAACCCACAGACTCAACTGATTCCTAGACTCAGCCTCCCAGTAGCTTGGATTATAGGCACACGCCACTGCGCCCAGCTATAAGAAAAAAATTTTTAATAAAAATATTCTTCCAGGCCGGGCATGGTGGTGCATGCCTGTAAGCAGCAGCCTAGGAAGCCGGGACCAAGGACTGCAGTTCAAGTCCCCTTGGGGGAACTTGGCAAGACCTAGTTCCAAAAAAATATAGCTGGGCATGGTGGCGTGCACCTGTAATCCCAGCTACCTGGGAAGCTGAGGCTGGAGATGGCTTGAGTCTGTGGTACCCCAGGCAGCGTGAGCCTGAGGTTCCACGGGCAAAAACAGCAAGACCTAGTATAAAAAAAAAAATTCTCCCAGAGATGTGTAAAGCATTTATTTATTTATTTATTTGTTTGTTTGTTTGTTTATATTTTTATACATATGAATAAGAATGACGCAGATACACTTTCTTTTAAAAATAAATCAGAAAAACTGGCTTGCTTATGTCTTCACTTCATGAGACCATGATTTATTTCCCCAGATAGGACAGAATTCCTTAAGAACACCACTAGTTTCCCAACACAAGACTGCGGACTGTGCACGCAAAGACATTCAAAACAGAGTCACAGAAGCCTCCTGCTTAGTGCCTGGTCCTCACTACAGTCTCATTTCCTTACATAACTGTCTCTCCCCCTCCCCCCCATCCAGTCACCTCTAACCTGCACTCATCAAAGTCACCAGTCACCAGTGGTCTCCATAGTAACAAAATGTGAGCGAAACCACACACTAACAAGCACTATGACTAATGATACCAAAACTAAACAGGGAGAGAAGTGGATAGCTAAACCCTGCAGTTCTTCCACAAACTGCAAGACATTTGAGAACACAATAATATTAACTGACAGACAAAGAGATGCAAAGAGTCACTGAGACCACAAGTGGCCAGTTATCTTTCCAGTTACTGTCCAGTCTCCGAAGCTCCAAAACAAAGCAACACCACCCAGTTCTCAAAGTCCTAAAACGCTTCCAAGACACTGTCCTCTTGTAGTGACAAAATCCGAGGGCTCCTGTAAGCCCTCATGTTGCCGGACCTCTTGGCAGCAGCTGACACTGAGTGCTCCTGAAACCTTCCATTTCTAGGACTTCCATGGTATTTCCACTCCTTAGCTTCTCCTGTCACCAGTTCTACCATTAGAAGGTTATTTCAGATCTTCTCCTCTCTCCATGTCTTCCTTTATCCTGAAATGACTTTATTCACTTCTGTGACTTCAGTTACCTTTTATGCCAACATTTCCCTGTCTTACAACCAAATCAGTCTCTCAAACTCCAAGAGATCATGGCTAGAAAGACTGAAAAGGGAAAGTTAACATAATTTACACAAATTGCTCAGCTATTTTAAATACAACATATCCTAAACATAAACTCTGACTTCACCCCCAAATTTTGCTCCTCCCAACTACAGTGGTTGCCTAAGGCAGAAACCTGGAAGTCATCCTTAACATTTCTGCCTCTTTCCCACTCTCACCAAATTTTGAATTGCCTTAATTGCTAACTTTATCTGGAAATGGTCTTCTCCATGGACAAGTCACCACTAGTTTGTGGAATCTGAAAGAAGTTCCAAGATTTCTTTGTCAGCAGCGGGTCTCTTCCATGGCCAGAGTGATCTTTCTAGAATTAGAATGCACGTCTGAGAATGTCTCTTCTTTTCAAAACTTTATGTAGCTCCCCACTGCCTTTAAAATGTACACTTTTCTGGCATGCACCTGTAGTCCAAGCACTGGGAGGAAAAAGGCTCAGGATCCCTTGAGTTCATGGGTTCATGACTACTCCCGGCAGACCTGGTCTCAAAAAAAATAAAGTACACTTTCCTTAACCTGGAGTTAATCATAAAGTCAAATGAATCTTGATAGCAAGATCTGCTACTAGCTTCATCAAATGATAAGTCCACTTTCAACTGTTTGAGGGTCCTCCACACAGTCTTCCATAGTGGCTGGACCAGTTTGCACTCCCACCAGCAGTGTAAGAGAGTTCCTTTTTCTCCACATTCGCGCCAACACTTGTTGTCTGTTTTATTTATATGGGCCATTCTTACTGGTGTAAGATGGTATCTCAGTGTGGTTTTAATTTGCATTTCCCTGATTATTAGTGATGTGGAGTATTTTTTCATATGCCTATTAGCCATCTGTATCTCCTCTTTGGTGAAGTGTTTTTTTAGTTCTCCCCATTTTTTGACTGGGTTTTTTGCTTTGTTTTTGTTGAACTGTAGGAGCTCTTTGTGGTTCGTTGTTATCAGACCCTTGTCACTTGTCTGGAGGGCAAAATTTTTCTCCCAATCGGTTGGGTTTCTTTTTGTTTTGTTTATTGTCTCTTTTGCTGTACAGAAACTTTTTAGTTTTATATAGTCCCAGCTGTTTATGTTTTCCTTCATTTTTTTTGCCGGCCATAGTTGTTTCTGAGGTGAAATTCATAATGGGTTCTGTCCAGGTTCTCCTCTATGTATTTTATGGTTGCAGGTCTCACTTCCAGATCCTTTATCCATTTCGAGTTAATTTTTGTACAGGGTGTGAGGGTGTTGTCCTGGTCCATTTTTTTTTATAGGTTTTGATCCAGTTTTCCTAGCACCATTTACTTGAAGAGGCTATCCTTGTTTCTGAGTATGTTTTTTGCCCATTTGTCAAAGATTAGTTGATTATAGCTTCGTCAAATCCTCCCCCCTGTCGCTTTTCTGCATTTTTTATTTCCCCTCAATTATGTTCCCTCTTCAGGGATAAACACTAGTAACAAGTCGTCTGGATCTGCACCATCGCCTGGCCACTTACCAGCTGGTTATTGCAAACAATGCTATTCTTAACCTGTCCGTGCCTCATTGTTCTCATGTCTAATACAGGTGTAAATAAAAACACCCCATTAAAGTTTGCCACATGAAGCTCACTAATGTCTAGAAAGCACTAGTCTACAGCAAATCCTATTCCATATTAACTATCATTTTTGCACATTTAATCCCACTGGAGGATGCAATGCTCCGTTTTTCTTAATGAGGCTATGCATGGAGGAGAAGAGATTAAATAATTACATGCGGAAGTGAGAGCGAGACTGCAAAGCAGAAAACAAAACAGAGAACCCAGGTGGCCCTCACCCAATTCCCAGGATACCTGAGAATCCATAGCAATGGGTAGGAAGCAGAGACTATCCTCCAGCCGGCACGAGGCGCTGCGGCACCTTTCAGGCGGCGGGATAACCCGAGGAGGACGCTCTACAAGGGTCACGTGTCCCCGCGTTTACCGCCCCGGCGTTCGTTCGCTCTCAGCCCCACGTGACTCACCTCCTCGGGAATGATTGGCTTGCACGAGGCACGTGGGCAGGGCCGGGCGGGGGCGGAGCCAGTGGGCAGAGGGGTGGGGCCAGGGGCGGGGCTGGAGGGGGTTGGTTCTGCGCGGGGGCCGTTGGCTCCAGACAAATAAACATGGAGTCCATCTTCCACGAGAAAGTGAGTGTCCGCGTTCGGTGGGGAGCTGCCTGCGACGCGGTGGCGGGCGTGAGGCGCGGCACCACAGCCTCTCGATTGCTGGGTGGGGCCCGAGAGTCGCCCCCAGCCCGAACTCCCCGGACGGGGGAGCTTCTCGGGAAGGGGGTTCCCCGACGCCCCCTCCGCGCCCTCCGTCCCCGAGGCCGTGTCCGAGAGGACCTCGGAGGACCGGGGCCGGGGGCATCCCGGGAGCCGGCGGGGATTGAGGCAGGGCCGGGGCACGGAGGACGAGGGGGTGGCACGGAGTGGTCCGCGTCAGCGCGTCCCCTCCTCTCTCCGTGGGATTCCTTCTCCAACTGGCTTCCACCTAGTTCCTCCCGGTCACCTCCCGCGCGGCCCGTCCCGACCCCTCCCCGCTCCCCAAACCCCACCTGGCAGAAGTAACTTTTCCTTCTCTGGCTCCTCAATGCCAATCGATGTTGGAATCTCCTTCGCTTCCATCTCTTGGGCGGTCGTCCTGTTTCCCCTGCTCTAGGGCCGGGACCCCGGGAGGGCGGGGACCTTGGCTGGTCCCTGGGCGGGCCCGGCCGGTAGGGAAGTGGAGTAGGGAGCCGAGTCCGCCCCTGAACGGGGAAGTCGTCACTGGAGTTTCTAAGACGGGTTGTATAGGTTTCGTTTCCTTGCTGGTCCCAGCTTTCCCGGGCAGGAGGCCTCCTCCCCATTCCTGTATTGGATATTGGGGGGACCAGGACTGATTGTGTTGGGGTTCGCCTGTTCTCGCTTTGATTTTTCTGACCCCATGCACCTGGCATGTGGAGAAACTCGTCTCCCTTCTCGCAGTTAGCAAACCTTTTGGGTGTGGGTGAAACCTTCCTCTGGACAGCTTTGGCACTTGGTATCTTGTCTCATCATTTTTGTTTGGGAAGGGTGGCTGGTGTGGCCTTTATTTCGCGGGAGCGAAGGAGTTTTGTTAATCAGCTGTAAGTGAGCATTTTTCCATCCCTTTGCTCACACAGCAAAGTGTAAAAGACAAAGAGGCCTGATAGAAATCTAAGCGAATTGTTGAAATGGATACTTTTAAAAATATTTATTTTTAAATTTATCTATTTATTTATTTGCTTATTTATTTGTTTGTTTCTTTGTTTATTTCACCTCTGTGTATTCCCCCGGGGTCACCCACCTGGATACTTTTCGTTACAGAAAACATGAGAGATAATTTTGGTCTAGATTAGAGCAGTGTTTTTGTGGGAGGGTATTTTTATCACTAATATCACTAGTATTTTTATCACTAATATTTTAACTTTATTGACATGATTTATGACTCTTGGAGAAGAAAATTTACCTGGGTTGAGCTTGGATGAAGCGAATCCTGCCTGTGCATATTTTATATTAATTTTCAAAAGCGTTTGTATCAGACCAGGTGTTTCAAGTTTTTTGAGAGTTTCACAATGTGTCTTTAACAATATTGTTTCCTGATTTACATAGATTTTAGTGAAGCTAGCAATAAACTGAAAGTAGCTATCTTTTGAAACTAGGCTTCTGAAAAAAGCTGAACACTAACTTATTGAAAATCTGTTTGTCTGAAAGAAGTCACTCAATTACCAACATGTAGTTAGGGTTAAAGATGTTTCAAGACCGGGCACAGTGGCTCGTGCTTGTAAGCTTCAGCCTATAAAGCGGCTGGGGCTAGGGATCGCGCGGTTGGAGTCCCCCCCCTGGGGCCGGTAGCAAGACCTAGTTCCAAAAAATAGCTGGGCGTGGTGGCGTGCGCCTGTCATCCCACCTACCTGGAAAGCTGAGGCTGGGGATTGCTTGAGTCTATGGTACCCTGGACAACGAGAGCCTGCGGTTCCACGGACAAAAATAGCGAAACCTAGTCTCAAAAAAAAAAAAAAAAAAGATGTTTCAGGAATATATTTACCCTTATTACCAGTTTACGAGCGTATTTCAAGAGTATGGAAAGCACCTACAGTTGGTGGGACCCACGGTTAACCCCACAGTGCTTGCTGGGAATTTTGAGCTTTGTGCCATTTTCTAGCACCACACTCCCTTACCCTCTGCCACATCCCTTTAACCTTTGCTGGATCTTGGGTTTAGAGAACTAGAGAACCAGCTTTGGGCCTAAAGAAGCTGTGTGTTGAAATACTTGTTTACTAGGGCTCTGTAACCACTTTGTCTTGGAATGTGGGTGTCCCCATTTTTGTGTTGTCACTTTGAGTGTCCTTTATTAAGTTGCAAAGTAAACTTAGTGGTTCATATAGAAATATTCCCATTTCTGAGGTTGTGTTTAGGAAATGCCCAATAAATATTTGAATTGGAGGCCGGGCATGGTGGCACATGCCTCTAAGTGGCAGCGTAGAAAGTCACGGCCAGGGCCAGGGATTGCGGTTTGTGTCTTGCGGGGGGCACGTAGCGAGACCTTCCAAAAATATATAGCTGGGTGTGGTGGCATGCACCTGTAATCCCAGCTACCTGAGGCTGCGGAAGCTGAGGCTGGGGATTGCTTGAGTCTGTGGTACCCGGGCAACATGAGCCTGCGGTTCCACAGGCAAAAATAGCAAGACCTAGTCTCAAAAAAAAATAATTTGAATTGGACAGTTCCTTGAACATCTAGCATGTATGTGGTGCTCTTTAGCCAAAGTAGTTTAAACTTTGCAAATCAGGGCTTTTCACATATTCGTGGGGGTATGATGTGTTCCCATCCATCTAAAAATGTAGAGACTGTCCTTAGGACTGGAGCAGGTTCCCTCGGGCCCATGGGCTAGAGTTTGTTAACCCCTAATTTCAACCCTGGTGCCCACTGGCCACTAGCTGCTGGGGGTTTGTCTTTTTCAGTTGTGCTTGGTTTTTGGTCTTTCTGTTTTCACTTCTGTTGCTCACTGTGCCATCCAGATTGGTTCTAATGTATACTGTGAACGGAGAATGCCAGCCAAACTTGGTGAGGCTATATTTCAGTGAAAATAGTGAAAAAGAATATTGAGCATCAACTTTATAATCGCAGTTATGCCCATCACGAGGTTTCTGGTTCCTGGCCATCTTTAGGATAGTTGAAATTTAAGGATAACTAGATTTCACATCAGTGGCTTGAGAGGTGGCAACAGCACAGACTTAACGCTTCTGCCCAGGGTTTAACTACCGCTCTGCCATTTATTGCCAGAATGTGTTCCTCGGCAAATTACTTCACTTGGTGTTCCACTAACTCCTGTGGAATGAGGATCACAGCATGTGTCAGACAGTGCTTAGAATGCCACCTGGCACGCAGACTGTTCATGTGTGACCGCTGCAATTCAGAGGCTTGTGTTTGCTCAACCCCATAAAGTGCGGGACCTTTTTACCACTGAGAAGAGATGAAAAAGTGCCACCCAGTTAATTGTGGGTTCCACGTTAGCCCGTTTTCTGAGCACATCCTTAGTTTTCCCTGCTCTCTTTTACAGTCTAAGTAAGTAGTTTCAGGGTCGTCCTGAACATTGGGGACAGTGAGGGAATGGTTTTATAAAGCCTTATAAACCCTTTTTCGTTTTATAAAAGATCTTGGTAAAACTGAAGATACAGTTTGTTCATTCTCTGATTCCAGCACATAAAGACTAGACTTGAAGTCATGGGGTTTCAGTCTCACTGAACTTTATGGCAAGTGAACTTCTATCCAACTAGGTTAAAGCTTGGTGTAATAGCTTGGCTGGGGATCCGTAAGGGGCAGAGAAATGCAGCCTCTTACACGGTGCTGTTGTCCAGTTTTCTTGGTCCAGGCAGAATTTTACTCACCTTCGGACTTCGAAAAGCATTTTCAAATTTGGACTGAACATTCTTTCCCTCCGTTTAAATAGAAACACAAAACCTGATATTATTTTCTATATAGCAGTAACAATAAGTAATTTTACTTGAATAAGTTTTAAGTACTCATTCTTATTTTGAATCTAATTTTTTATAGAGAGATTTTTAAGATACTTGGATTCATTGTCTCTAAATATTATAAGTAATAGTGACCTTATTTTGAGTATTTTTCGTTTGAGCTCTCTTGGTAAGCATATAGGGGTGCACAAATCGTGACACATACAGTTCAGTGAATTCTGAGTGAACACTGTGGAGCCCCTTTTGCCCTCTTCCAGATACTAACTCTCCTTCCACTGTTCCTCTCCCCAGAGTGAGCGCAGGGGTACCCATTCTCCTCCGTGGAATTTTATAGATTACATTTGCCTGTTTTTCAGCTTCCGTAAGTGAAGTCATTACAGTGTACACTCTTTTTTAGTCTGTCTCTTGTTTAACATTGACTCAATCATTTTGTTGTGGGTAGTTGTTAATTCATTCTCGTTATTCTGTGGTATTCCTTTGTAATCGTGCACAGTTTACCCATACTGCTGTTGGCATGTTTGGAAGCTGTTACATAGTCTGTCCATGAACAGACTTCTGGTTTGCGTTGTGTACCTGGTAGTGGAATTGCTAGGCCATAGACCATCTTAAGCTTCAGGAGATACTCCAGATAGTTTTCTAAAGTGGTACAACTAATTTCCATTTACCATACCAGCAATAAATAATAATTTTGATATCTCCTTTCAAAGGATATTTTGATATCTTTTCCAGCATTTTAGCCTTTCTGGAGCTGTGTAGTAGTAGCCCATTGTGGTTTTGCTATACCTTTTCCTGGTGGCCGGTGAATTATTACCTTTTTTATGATTTTTAGCCATTGGACTGTCATCTCGTGAATGTTTGTCTTATCATTTTTCCTTTGTCTCTTCAACTCATATGATTGTGTGGGAGTTGCTTCCTGGTAGTAGGAACACAATAGAAGGAAAAGGAGATAGAAGTCCCCTGTCATATTGTAGTGGTAACTTGGTGATTGTGTCTTCTTTAACTCTGAGTGACTTATTCCAATTCAAAATATAAAGGTAAAATTAACTTAGCCCTTATCTCAGACCTGAATCCTCTCCTTCTGCCTGCCTTCCTGTTTCTGTATATATACACAGCCTGTGTTGTTTCAGCAGCTAGATTTTGCTCCTAGACTATTAATTCATCAGGAAAAACAGGTGTTTTGTAAGTGTTGGTCTTTGGGTGACTGTCTGTGTAACAGCTCAGGACAGATTGCCAGAGTGTCACCCATGCTGAATTACGGACCAGACATTACTGAGGAAGGTGAACACTGAGAGGACCAGGGTTAGCAAGAAAAGAACAGGTTCTCCCACCTGCCATGGTTCAGTAGCGAGGCCACGCCAGGTCTGGGTTCACAGGGAACGAGCTCATAGGGGAGTCTCCTTCTCTGGGAGCAGCATTGTGTCAGGGCGAGGGTGGTGAGCAGGCTGCTCAGTGCGGGAGACTGGATTTACGTTTGAGGTACAAGTTGTATGAGAAAGTCTTCCAGGACCCAAAAAGCCTGGCACCCATGGATATTGTACTCTTCTCAGCCTCTTAGAAGGAAGCCAGTGATTTCTTGGGAGGCTGGCTCGACACAGCACTCCCTTGCAGACTGCTGCCGTGTGCTCTGGAAGGGGTGTTTTTGAAAAAACACTTTTGGTCATTGTACTACAACTCCCTCACTCAGTGTGCATTATCTGTGCAGTTTCCCCAAGGAACATTGACTCCCCAAGTCTTCACAAACAGAATTTACTTGTGTAAATTCTTAAGAGTCTTCATTTCTCCACAGATAGGAAATTCCATGATCAAAGCTTAGATTGATGAGAGGTTAGCTTGTTAAAATAACAGATGTTCTAGGGATAAAAATTGCCTTTCAGCAGTGGTAATTTCCCATGGACGCCTCAAAGATTAGTTTAGACTCTGGAAATGAGAGAGACAAAATGTTTCTGTAGAGTAATTTTTAGTGAAATGTGAGATTTGGTATATTTGATAGATGTTTAATAAACTTAATAAATCCAAAATTTTTGGTCATGTAACTAATTATACCTTCATTAATATTAGAACTGTAAAATGGTAACAAATGAAAAGATGTGTACTGTGTTTACCATGCATGTCTAAATCTGAAGAAACTTGGCTTAACTATGTTAATGATTAAATTCTTCCTTAGGGAAAGATACTGCACAACTGTGTTTAACAAAGTCCATTTGAATTTTCTCTTTCGTAAATATTAGCAAGAAGGCTCCCTTTGTGCTCAACACTGCTTGAATAATCTATTGCAAGGAGAATATTTTAGCCCTGTGGAATTATCATCAATTGCACATCAGCTAGATGAAGAAGAAAGAATGAGAATGGCAGAAGGGGGAGTGACTAGTGAAGACTACCGTACATTTTTACAGGTACAGACTTTAAGCTCACTAACTCACTTTTTCATGTGTGGGTGCTGGTTAGAAAAGGAAGAAACTAATCTTTCTCTGGGGATCTGACTTGTTAATTGTAGCTGCTCTTTGACTTTGGGAGGGGAAATGTGCACAATGTTTTTCGTATACACACTAATGACAGCTTTATCCTTCTCTTCCCACCCTCAACCCTTGTCTAAATTACCGATCCAAATTAAACAGCAGCCTTCTGGAAATATGGACGACAGTGGTTTCTTCTCTATTCAAGTAAGTGGTCACAAACAGGTTGTAATTGTTGCTTATGTCCCAGGCACTGTTTCAGCTCCAAGTGTGCTTGATAGTATCTTTTCAGAGCCCTTCATAGGCCAGTGTGGGTGTGACCTTCTGTAGATTGTGTCCAGGGTGGAGCAGAATGCTCCAGAGCACTAGATTTTTGTGTAGCTAAACATCAAAGTCAGGACTGCAGAGTTTTCATTTCAGAGGAGCACTTTTTGAAAGATTATTTAGTTAATATATGATGCTGATAACATTCATTCCAATAACTCACGCATTCACTATAGCTTGCATAAATTACAGAGTGTAACACCTTGCCACCTTTCATTTAAATTGGCCTACCATCCTTGAATTCCTTTGTTATGGTCTGCAACTTTTGGGGTTTTCTGTTTGTTGAGACTTGTAGCTCCCCTTGAATTCTGTTGTTGAATGCATAGGTACTTGTGTGATTCTTTTATCTGTGGCTCTTCCATTCTGTTTCCGACACCTGTGAGGTATAGCAAGAGTTCTTTCAGACTCTTTTTTTTTAGATTTACTGAGTTAAGCCTGGTGCGGTGGCACGTGCCTGATCCTAGCTACTTGGGAGGCTGAAGCTAGGAATCATTTGAGTCCACAGGTTCTAGACTGCCCTGGGCAACATAGTAAGACCTAGTCTTTAAAAAAAAAAAAAAGTTTATTGAGGTAAAATAGGTTTACATCTTTTTGTCTGCTCCAAGGGTTATAGGTTCAAACCTCTGCATATGTCCACTTTCACATCCTCCTCACCATTAGTGCCCCATTAATCCTCCACCAGCTTCCATTTGGTCCTTTCCCTCCCCCCACTCCCACTCTCCTGTTCCTCCTCTTTGGTTGCCTCAGTTAGACAGTCAAGTGTTAAGGGTTTGTTTCTGGTTTGGTTTTGACTGATCTGAGATCTCACTTTTCCACATGTGAGACCACCTGATAATTGTCTTTCTGACTTATTTCACATCATCCACTATAGTTGCATCCTTGTTGTTGCAAATGTCAGCTCATCTTGTTTTTATCTCTAAGTGGTATTTCATTGTGTGTGTTTTGTACACACACGCATGTGTACACCACATTTTTCTGATCTGTTCTGTCCTTTCATTGACTGCATTAACTCTTAGCTGTTGTGACTGGGACTGCAGTGAACGTAAGCATACATGTAACCTTCAGTCAGTGTTCCTGTGTTCTTAAGGTGTGTACCTCGGAGTGGAATTGCTGAGTCCTATGGTCAGCACGTTGTAAGTAGTTTGAGAAACCTCTATACTGTTTTCCACAGGAATAGAACCAGTTTACGTTCCTGCCAGCAGTGTAGGAGGGGTTCTTTCATTCATCCTTGCTATTTCTGCAGAGCCTCTCTTGAGGACTATTTTCTGGGCATATTTTGTTTGTGTTTACCTCGTGCTGTTCTGGACTCCAGGGGACTTCATTCTCCAGCGTTTCTGTCTAGTAACTTGTGGGCGAGGATCAGAGGCCAGGGAGGGCCAGCACGTGCCGTTTCCCATTTGCACAGTGCTGCCCGGGTGCCATGGACAATTGTCTTTGCAGCTCTGTTGTCTGCTGGTCCTTGCTCCTCTGTTGGCCAGCGTGAGGGTAGGTGATGAATGTTTAGAGATTTCCCCTATTTTTCTCAGACAGTTTGACCAGGATTATCTTTCTATAAATTACAAATGCATTATTATAGAAGTTTAAAAATCAATGAAAGCTTCAGTTTAAATCCTCAGAAAGAACACATTTTATTAGACATATAATTAACATTATTACTGACATATCAGGTATTGACTATAACTTGTCTAAAGCAAAACCCCTAGCAACCAGATTATCACACATATCTATAATGCATGAGTTTTATGAACCGCATTGTCTGGGTAGAATATACAATTGGATTTTTGAGACTGTTACTAGTAATTGTGTTGTTCTCTAGAACATTCCAGAACTTGGTGTAAAAAGCACTTTTTTAATACTATGTTTGTATGTTTATAGAGTTAGTGATACAGCTATATGATACAAATTAGCTTTCTGGGGGAATTCATATAAGAAGTACAACTTTAGATTGCTAATACAGCTACAGTTATTTAAATTTGGAATTAAATACTTTATCATAAAAAGTTTCTTTTTTTTTTTCCAACAGGTTATAAGCAATGCCTTGAAAGTTTGGGGTTTAGAACTAATCCTGTTCAACAGTCCAGAGTATCAGAGACTCAGGATCGATCCTATGTAAGATTTTATTTTGCTTTCTTATATCTTTTTCTAAAGTTGACTTTTAGCTTTCTGATTTCTTCAAAGTAGAACATATATTTTGAGTGTTTTTGTTTCCATGTTCCCAGTTTCATTCCCTCAAATAATTCTACTCCTTTGGTGATGTTCATGGACATCTGCCCCTTAGAGTCTTCCCAACACGTCAGTGTCTGACAGAGCTGATCCTTGAATAGTGTGTGACGCTTCACCTTTGCACAACGTCACCAGTCTGTAGAGAGATTGTTTTGTAATTAAAAAAAAAAAATCAGAGATACTTAACATGGTGAAATACTCCTAAATTATTATAAGTTTTGCATAGTACTTGCCAGTGAGCAAACTAAGTGAATATGATTGATACTTCAACTTATTATTGTGTATTTTTTTTCTAGAAATGAAAGATCATTTATATGCAATTATAAAGAGCACTGGTTTACAGTTAGAAAATTAGGAAAACAGGTAATGTTTTTCCTCTTTCTCTTTTTTCTCATCTGCACTCCATTTGCAACTGAAGTGTAAGGAATTGGTGCCTTAAAGACATAGAAACCACACACGGTAGTATGTGTGTGGCATCTCAATTTTGATAGAAATTTACTTCAAAAGAGTATATGATTCTCTTATAGAATAATTTGTGACAACCATATACAATTTAACTGTGTAATAAGGAAAAATAATCTGCATTTAACATAATGCAAATTTGCGTAGTTTTAGCAGATTTTTAGGTAATAAATAGGTTGTTGGCTGTTACATTTATGGATTTCAGTTCCCTAGTAGTGTCACAAGGCCTGAAACAGTATCCAGCACCCATATTTGCTGTAATATAATATTTCTCACATTTCAGAATGCCATGTAATGTGTATATCAACATGGAATCATTTTGTTTTAGTTGCCTTTTAAAAGGACAGATTTATTAGGAAAAGAAGGAAAAGTGGCACCTGCATAGTGGGCAGGAATATTGCCTCATTTCTGATTTTTTTTTTTTGAGACTAGGTCTCGCTATTTTTGCCCGTGAAACTGCATGTTCATGTTGCCCATGGTACCACGGACTCAAGCAGTCCCCAACCTCAGCTTCCCAGCTAGCTGGGATTACAGCACGTACCACCACACCCAGCTATTTTTTTTGGGACTGGGTCTCGCTATGTGCCCCAGGCGGGACTCAAACCTCAATCCCTGGCCCTGGCCGCAGCTTCCTAGGCTGCCACTTACAGGCATGCGCCACCATGCCCAGCCTCATTTCTGATTTTTTTGAAGCCCATATAATGTGTCTTGAGCAAGTCTCTTTTTAAGATAAAAAATGTACATAAAATGATATTTAAAAAAAAAACAAAACTAGAAATGATCTTTGTACACACTATCTTTACACTTGATCTTAGCCAAAAGGCCAAGAAGCGATGTACACACTATTTTTGAAATAATTATTTAAAGTCCTTTTAATTAGTAATCGATTATTTTAAAAAGGATTATTGAAAATGGGCTAGTATAATAAAAATGGATATTGATATAATAAATAACATGAATGAATCTGAAAATACATATTCTGAGTGAAATTATAGAAACAAGATACCAGGCATTATAGGTTCCGCTCATATAAAATCTAGGAAATGGCAAACTTAAAATGATAGAAAGTAGTGAACCAGTGGTTGAGTAGGAACAAGGAAGGTGGGAAGACTGCAAGGGTCCCAGGAAATGTAGGGGTGTGATGAACATATTCTCTCTCTCTTTCTCGTTCTCTCTCTGATGTGATGATGCTTTCTTGGGTGTATATGTACCTTAAACCTTTTAAAATTGACTTTGAGTGTGTGCAATTTATAGCATGTCAATTATATTTTAGTAAGCTGTTTAAAAATAATGCAAAGAAAATGAAATCAAGAAAGAAAAAAGAATTCGCTGATGTAAATCAGTAAAAATAATCCAAAAGCAAAAATACACTTTGACTGTAAAAAAAAAAAAAAAACCCAAAAAATCAAAACTAGCAACTTGTAAGAAGACTTGTAAGATGTCTCATACCATTTGAAATGTCAAAAAAACAGGCATAAAAGCCTTACCAATATCTGTTAGGTCAGCTAGAAGCAACTTCATCTTAAATATTTCTTTCTTTTTGTTTTTTGAAACTAGGTCTTAACTATGTTGCCTGGGGTTGTCTCAAACCCATGGACTCAAGTGATCCTAAGACTCAGCCTCCCAGGTAGCTGGGATTACAGGCTCGTGCCACCATACCTGGCTTTAAATATTTATTTCTTATGGTCCCTCCTGAAGAGCTACAAGCATATAAAGAAATGTGGTGCAGTGGTAGGCACCCACTCTCAGGAAAAGCCAGGGCAGGACACAGCCAGCATTATTTAGCCTCTCCGTTTTATCTGTCTTTAATAAGTTATGATCAGGCTGGGTATGGTGGCGCATACCTGTAAGCGGCAGCCTAGGGATCATGGTTCGAGTCCCACTGAGGGCACGTAGTGAGACCTATAGTTCCAAAAATATAGTTCCAAAAATATATAGCTGGGCGTGGTGGCGCATGCCTGTAATCCCAGCTACCTGGGAAGCTGAGGCTGGGGATCACTTGAATCTGAGGGTTCCACATGCAAAAATACTGAGACCTAGTCTCAAAAAAAAAAAGTTATGATCAAGTTGTCTTTGATTTTTTCTATATAAAATAATCACTGGATTTTTTAAGATTTGAGGACTTAAAGATTCCAAAGTTCCTTTGTATTGATTGATTGGCATAAAAGTCTACCCATATTTTGAAAGGTTTTTAAACTTTGTTTTTCAAAATCATGTTTACTCTTTTTACATTGCTTTATCTTTCACTATCTAGACACTTTTGTCTGAGGTTCCTGCATAAAGAAAAAGATGATTGGGGAGTATTATTATCTACCAAAATCTTGGAAAAGTGATTGTTGATTATGCTGACAGTCACTCTGAAACTTGTATCTTGTGGGGTGAAATAACATTCCTGTGAAGCTGTGATTAAATTATGTGTGGCATAGTGATCTTTTAAAATAAGTTGCTTTTTGCAGATTCTCCTTGTGGAATATCTTCACTTTTTCACAATCAGTCTGAGCCAAAATTCCCAGTCTTCATGTAATTGTTGTGTTTCTTTAGGGTTTTGTTGGACTGATGCTTTGAAAAAAGACTTCGTAATAGTTATCAATAAAGATACTTGACAGTATCAGTTTTTATTCTTGGGGGATTTAAGGTTTATGGTTAAAGCGGACTAATCTTTTAAAAAGCACTCAACACTGATACATTTTTAGTACCCTGTTTCAATTTTTTAAATCACATTTGGTCAAAAAAAGAAAAAAGACCCTGAATTTGATGTTTTTAGTCTTTAAATAATGTTGCTGAATAAATTATATTTATTCTTAATGTGCAGAACTTTATTAGTAATGTACACTAACCTAACCATTGACCTTTTTTTCCCCAGTGGTTCAACTTGAATTCTCTCTTGACGGGTCCAGAACTAATATCAGATACATACCTTGCACTTTTCTTGGCTCAATTACAACAGGAAGGTAAAGACTGAAAATTCATAATGGTATCTTTCAAAGATAAAACTGCCTTAGATGTGAGTGTAACTAGTTTTTATGAAAATGTTTGTTTTTCCTCTTTTCTGTTTTACTTCTGTCATGAGAATAACATAATTACTTCCATTGATTGAAAAGAAAAAGCTTTTTAATTCCAGGAAACACTGACTGACTGCCATTATTATTTTCTCCATTTTATTTTCTCTCGAACAGTCTTTAGTGTATTGTCTCCTCTCGATGAATACGTTCTCGTCACTTTCATAACAGGACGTTACTGACAAACCCTTCAGTGTCACTGCTGTTGTCTACACTTGCCAGTGCCTTTATTTAATTATCAACCTTTTATTTGACCTCATCTCATCTGAAAATATAGTTAATTATACCCTCCTTTAGAGAGAAGAAAAATAAAACTTTTTTTATTGAAAATTTCAGACCAGGCTGGGCATGGTGGCTCGTGCCTGTAAGCTTCAGCCTATGAAGCGACTGGGGCTAGGGATCGCGGTTCAAGTCCCACCTGGGGCCCGCAGCGAGACCTAGTTCCAAAAAATAGCTGGACGTGCTGGCACACGCCTGTAATCCCAGCTACCTGGGAAGCTGAGGCTGGGGATTGCTTGAGTTTGTGGTACCCCGGGCAACAAGAGCCTGCAGTTCCACGGGCAAAAATAGCGAGACCTTGTCTCAAAAAAAAAAAAAAGAAAAGAAAAGAAAGAAAGAAAATTTCAGACCAGCATAGGAAAAAAAATGTTAAGAATTCTTGTGTACATTTTACCCAGCTTTAACAATTATCTCCTAACTCATCTTGTTTTATGGATACCCTATCCACTTCCTTATCCTGTTTATCTGTGCAAATCCTGGGCATCTTATCTTTTTCTCTGTAAATTTTTGTTGTTGTTTTCTACTTTATTTTTTTTTAATTTTGTCTTCTGTAAATTTTTTTAATTAGAATATTTAAATGTGAGGACACTTAAATACTATAATCACACCTAAAAAGGTTAACCACAGTTTGATTAGTAACATTGATCTCACTGGTCTTTTGGTCACTGTTCAAATCTTCAGTTACTTTGGTCATCATAAGTTTTTTATAGTTTAATCTGGGTTGAGGTGTGATGTGTTGATTATCTTGGGTTGATAGTCTCAAGAGTAACAATAGGTTTTCTTCTTTAATTTTTCCCTTGCTTTGTTTTTTTAACAAGATGGGTCCCTTGTTCTGTCTCCCACATTGTGGCTTTGTTGACTGCAGTCTTGTTTCCTGCAGAGCCCCTGTAGCCATAGGCAGCTCCTCAACTGAGAGGCGTGGCCAGACCAGTGGAAGTCTCTTAATGGCTCTCAGCTCTCATAGTACTTGGCAGTCTTGTCTCTTTTGTGATTGGAATAGCTTTGCATGATCAGCCCCCGGATATATTATTTCATTGAGGGTTGCAAATGATATTTAGATTTCCATCATTCCTTCATTTTTTTAGCTGGAATACCCCATACAAATAAATTTTTCCTCACTAATTCTAAAGTATGGTTCACATAGTAAAGACAGGATAAATATTTCCTTTTACCAGTTTTTGAAATGAGTTGGTTTCAGTGTCCTTCCTCTGAAGGTAATCAGTTTCTTTTTTTTTTTCTCCTCAACTCAGATGTTACAAAGTAATCTATTAAAACATAGTTCAATTCATCATAATTATTATTTCTATTGATAGTCAAAATTGTCCCAGCTAAGATGAATTGCAGCCTTTTGAAATTTGACTCCCACGTTTCTGAAATGACCACTGTGACTTTTGAAGATATTGGGCTTTCACCCTGTCTGCTTCCCTTTAGTACTGTTGTTCATAGGTTAATAATTGACCTGTATTCTGAGAAATGTGTCATTAGGTGATTCCCTTGTTGTGATGAGATAGGCTACTCCACACCTGCGGAGGTTGGCCCAGGGGACCACCCTGGTATGTGTGGTGAGTCACTGACAGAAACCTTGTTGAGCAACACATGACTGGAAGGTGTTTGGCAGTCATAGTCTGGGCACCTGACTGCTTATTGCTGCTGCGTTGGTCATTGTGTCACTTTTCCAGTTCAGAGTGAAGTGACTCAGTGTGCAGTCCTTGCACAGCTTCCTGATTATGTGCTGTCCCTGTGTGTTAAGTAGCATTTCTAAATAAGATGTGCCAGCGATGCCCAAATGTTTATCTTTCACCTAGATGTGTGCTTTTTTTTTTTTTTTTTTTGGAGACTAGGTCTCGCTATTTTTGTCTGTGGAACCGCAGGCTCTTGTTGCCCGGGGTACCACAGGCTCAAGCGATCCCCAGCCTCAGCTTCCCAGGTAGCTGGGATGACAGGTGCGCGCCACCACGCCCAGCTATTTTTTTGGAACTAGGTCTCGCGATGGGCCCCAGGCGGGACTCGAACCATGATCCCTAGCCCCGGCCGCTTCATAGGCTGAAGCTTACAGGCACGAGCCACCGTGCCCGGCCTACACCTAGATGTGTGCTTAATGCCAAACCCCTAACTCCAATATCTCCACATGGAGGTACAGAAAACGCTTCAAAGCAAACACAGCTGCAAAGAAGTGATTGCCTCCCCATGCATGTTGTCTCTTAAGTTTTTCATTAAGGAAAATTCTAGCCGGGCACGGTGGCACATGCCTTTAAGCGCAGCCTGGAGTGTGACTGAGACAAGGAATCGCTTGAGTCCATAGGTTTAAGACCTACCCAGGCCATATAGTGAGACCTAGTCTCAAAAAATTGCTTGGTGTGGTGGCACGTACCTGTAATCCCAGCTACCCTGGGAAGCTAAGGCTAAGGATCACTTGAGTCCATGGTACACCAGGCAACGTGAGTCTGTGGTTCCACGGGCAACATAGCAAGACCTAGTCTCGGGGGGAAAAAAAAAACAACTTTCTCTCGCACTCTGGTTCCCATACAGTATGTTGCTAAAGCATACTGGTGCCTTTTTCAAAAAATATGGTGCACATCATGACTTCCCAAAACACTTAGAATGAAATTCAGAATCTTAATAAAGCCTAAGATATTTGCTGAGCCACCTGAATGAGATGGAGTATCTGCTCTTCATGATGCCTTCCTTTTACGGAATACCACAAAGGTTTACTCGAGTCTGGGGATAATTTCGCTGGCATGAAACTTGTTAAACCATCTGAACTCAGCTCACTGTCCTTGTTAAAAAAAAAATGACTGTGTTGTGATTTACTATTTTGAATTTTTGTATTGCCCTTTGGTGTGGTCTGCCTGTTTTGAGGATCCTGCTTAGGCGTAAAAAGGGATGAAATCTGCCATTTTGGGGGGAGTCTTACTGTACAGTAAAACATATCAGAATGATAGCTACTATGTTTGTTGACATAGCAGAAGATTCTTTAATGTAAATACCTTTAGACATCGGTGGGCATCAATAAACATTCTGAGGACTCTGAGATTTAAGAGGGGTGTAAGCAGAAGCAGGGGTTGGGGGTAGGGACTAGAAGTGGGGGGGAATTTTTTTTAATGAAAGAGAGAACCCCCTCACTTTAAAGAAAGTTTTACAACCAGCCCATGAGACAGATACAGTTTTTACCCAGTTTGCAGGGGAGGGCACTGAGACACAGAGATAAATAATGGAGTCACAAAATGGGGGTGAAACTGCATTTTTTATTTAAAGACACCGTAGATGACCAAATTCCTTTTTGCTTCTAATGTATTAAGAGAAGTATGGAAGAATCAGAAGAAAGATACCCCATTCCAGTTGCTCACAGTGCTGATATTTAGTAAATATGTCACATGCAAGTTACTGAGCCAGAATTTAAACTGAACACTGTCTGGCTTTAAAACCCATGTGTGAAACCACTATAGTATTTACCTCTAAGATGAATAAATCAGACAGAACTTTGCCTTTGAGTCATAATAATGGCTAAACAGATGAGGAGTCAAAACAGTAGCTGAGATAAAGAAAATCTAAGGCGGATGTGGAGTCAGTGACCAAGATGGAGAAAGTCTGTAACAAAAACCAAAGGGAAGTTTCTGTGATGATTTCTATGTTATGTCAAAGCTGAGGACATTAAATCTGGAGAAATCACTGACATTTTTTTTTTCCCATTGTGGGTAACCAATTTTTTAGATACCATACTTAAAATAATATGTGATAAGATCAGATCAAATTAAGGTCAGATAGAGGTTGAGTCTTTCTCAATTAAAAACAGTAACAAATGAAGTAATGTGGTAATGGGGAGCTCAGATGCTACAGACGAACTTCCTCTTAATAATGGCATAATCTTGTAGGTGAGATAAAAGCCCACCTCTTGGGCTCCTCCATCCACCTCTGGGTACCATCCTGGAACACCTCAAATTAATAATTCACAGAGATGATTAGAATTTGAGGTGATTATGAAAAGGTTGTCCTTTTGATCTTCATCTACTAATGCTCACAAAGATATCTACTTACAAGCACTGACGTTTAAGAAAAATTTATACTAGAAAAATAAATTGATTAAAATGACTTAGATAAAGGCCACGCTTCAGTTCATGTAGCATATTGATCTGGAAAAGCCCAGGCTTTCTAGAATTGCATTCATAAAAACTGTCGTTCTTTCACAAGATAAACCACATCGTCACTACCCTGACTGGATTTTGGGTATTGACTTCCAAGATCCTATCTTTAATAGAGTGTGTGTGTTAGCACTTGCACAAATGAGTCATCTCACCCGTACTCCCTGCACTATCTGACACTATCTGAGGTTATCTTCACAGAGGTTCTCTGAGGAAGGGGCCTGTATTGCTGTGTAACTATTACAGAAACCGAGGGACTGATTGAGTGCCGGAGATCCCAGACAGTCTCATCCAGAATTCTTACACACACACACACACACACACACACACACACACACACACACACCCCACCCCACCCCCGCCGCCTGTTGCCATTTAGTGAGTTGCCTGCTTGCTCACCACTTGTTTAGTTAGGCCCTTTACAGATTTCATTTATTTCTCATTGCTCCTCTAAGAGATGCCATTTTGTAGTTGAAGAAAATGGGCTCAGAGACCAAGTCCTTTGTTCTAGATCACTCTGCCTGTAAGTGTGATTTAAACTCAGGTCTTTCTACCACCTCAGTTTATTTTTCCCCTGTTTATACAATGCTGCCACTCTCTCTGCTGTCTTTATAAATTGATTTTGAACCTCGACCTAGTTGTTTTAGTTTATTTTTACCTTTTTTTTAGGTTATTCTATATTTGTTGTTAAGGGTGATCTGCCAGATTGTGAGGCTGACCAGCTCCTGCAGATGATCAGGGTCCAGCAGATGCAGAGACCAAAGCTTATTGGAGAAGAATTAGCACAATTGAAAGAACAGAGGTAAAGTAGTTAAACCTGTGCTATGGAGTACATGCCGGTGTTTCATTACTGGAATTGTTTTCATGCTCATATTGAACGTGTGATCCTTTTATTGTTGGTGACTTTTTTAGATGTTTTAAGTCAAGTTTATTGGTTCATACTGAATCTACTCTTTGAATTGTTTAACTCTGTTAACTTGAATTCATGTCACAACACAATTGATATTTCCGGCAGATCTTCGCTTCCAGGAAATGTGTAGATTCAGACTTACATAATATCTTTGTTTTATAAAATCTTTGTTATACCGAAAATAAAAGACAGTTCTTTTAAGTGCCTTTGTTCTCTAGAGTCCAGAAAACAGATCTGGATCGAGTCTTAGAAGCAAATGATGGGTCAGTAATGTTAGACGAGGATGAGGAAGATTTGCAGAGGGCTCTGGCACTAAGTCGCCAAGAAATTGACATGGAAGATGAAGAAGCAGATCTCCGCAGGGCTATTCAGCTCAGTATGCAAGGTATAGACATTCTGACGTGTTCTGTATTCATTATTGAGAATTCAGATGATCCTTAGTTCTGCAGATTAATGTTGTTAGATGTTCCTTGACAGCTGCTGTAGAAACTGGCTGTGCACAATCAGCTATTCTTTTAGATCTGTTTATAAATAACACTTGCATTGAATACACTTATATTAGATACATAAATAATACCGTAGAACTAGTTCTATTTTGGTTATTCCACTTGCTTCTAGTACTGTACTGACAAAGTAGAAAACTGAGATCATTCTTTATGAGTGGACAGTCTACTCTTACCCAGACCAGCTACATAATGTGTGCTGTTGGACATGGAGGAAGACCGGAGCAGGAAGCATAAGTTGGTTTTAAATAACCCAGCGCCTGGTGCTATGCTCGATACAGCTCTAGCCCACTTTGGTGGACCCACGTTGTCAGTGCTAGAAGCCTGTCAGCAGAGGAGTGAGAAGAAAAGCCCCTTAGGGCATCCAGGCTGAGGTCATCGCCTGCATGTGGTTCCCAGCAGCTTGCTTAAAACCATGTCGTTTTCTCAGTAGTTCTGTTTTTATCAATTACCGTGAGCTTGCCTTCATAATGAAATGCTGCATCAGTTTAATTCCTTAAATATCTAAGTAAAGTTGAAGCTCCATAAATATGGAGATACCTTTTTTATGCTGTGTTGTGGCCTGTGACTTTGGGTACCTCCTTGCACACCTCTCAGAATTCCCTATGATGTACAGAGAAGTTTTGGGTTTGACTAATAAAGTCCTGCAGGATTAGTTCAGTAGTGGACAGAAAGCAGTTTTTATAATTTTTATTTTGTGTATTTCACTCCCCCCACTATATTTCACAATTTGTTTAGAATTTGGTTGGTAACAGTTAGTGAGCAGAAACCTCGAAACACTTTAAGTTGTTGTAGTGCACATATATTCAGGAATAAAGAAATACACTAAATGGAAAAAAAAAAAGAAAATGGATTGTTTTATGACACCCACTTTAAGTGGTACCTTGAAATTTTATGCCTTTGGAAGTGTAGATTCATGAAATAATTTAAAGAGACCCCACCTTGCTTCTTCTTACCATACTGGTTGTTGGAATTAAGACCTGCACATCCACTACATAAGAAAGGCTAACAACTTTGGTTGTAGTGGACACAGGTTACATTTGAAATTCTTTATTCACATAATCCCTAAAAATTTAAGAGCTCTTCTTATATTTAAAGAATAGTAGCAGAATATTTTTAAGAAGTTTTTTTGATATTTTCGATTTAAAATTTTTTTAAATATTGAGATGACATCCATATATGAATTATGGGAATGGTTATACCCCCTTAGGTGTACATCACCACACCTCACCCACCACAGACCGTTGGACTTCCTCCCCCCTTTGTCTTTTTCCTTCCTGTTGATAGTCTGTTTTGCGATCAGATTTCTAGGATTTGTTTTGGTTTAGTTCAGCCAGTGCCAATGTTTCATTTTCTTGTATTTTGAGTGAAACAATCTGGTATTTGTCTTTCTCCTTCTGACTTTCTGGACTTAACCATAATCCCTTCCAGTTCCATCCACGTTATTATACATACAAAGGTTTCATCTTTTTTTTATAGCTGAGTAGTATTCCATCATGTATATGCACTACCTCTTGTTCCACTCATCTGTCATTGAGCACTTAAAGTGTTTCCATAACTTGGCTATTGTAAATGTGCTGCAGTAAATATAGGCATGCATATGTCTCTGAATTAGTGTTCTATTCTTTGGATAGATACCAAGGAATGGAATTGCCATATCATATAGTGTATCTGTTGTTAATCTTATATGGAACCTCCCTATTGTTTTCCATAGGGGTCTCATCAGTCTACATTCCCATCAGCAATGTACAAGGTTTCTTTTATTTTTTCATACTCTCACCAGCACTTAATGTTTCTGTTTTGCTTTTGTCTGTTTTGGGGGAAGGGAAGGGATTGAGATAGGCCATTCTCACAATGTGAGGTGATATCTCATTATGGTCTTGAATTGGGTTTCCCTGATAACTAAGTATTGTTGGACATTTTTTTCATGTGCCTATTGGCCATCTGTATGTTTTCTTTGGGGAATTTCTATTTAGCTATTCAAGCCATGTTTTGAGTTGTATGAGTCCCATGTAGATATTGAATATTAGCCCTTTGCCAGATGTATGATGTGCAGAAATTTTTTCCCATTTGGTGGGTTATCTTTTTATTTTAATAATGTTCTGTTACTGTACAGAACCTTTTTAGTTTGATATGATCCTGTTCATTTTCCTTGACATCATAGTTGAGTCTCCAGAGATATCACTGAAATCATGTTGTGGAGTGTTTTACTTATGTTTTCCTCTGTATTTTATGGGTGTTGGCTTTATATCAAGTCTAATCCATTTGAGTTAAATTTTTGTATTGTGTGAGAGAGGAGTATAATTACGTTTTTCTGCACTGACTGTCCACTCTTCCCATGACTTTTGTTAAAGACACTTTCCATTCTCCATATGTACTGCTTTTGTCTGTTAACTATCTGTAGAAATATATGAATTTATTTCTGGGCTCTTAGTTTTAGTCCAGTGGTCTTTGCTTTGTGTCTATTTTTATTCCAGTACAGTGCTGTTTTGATTACTATAATCTCATAGTATTGTTTGAATTCTGGGAGTGTGATACATCCATTTCTCTTCTTTTTTGTTAACATTCTTTGGCTGTTTGTTGTCTTTTGTAGTTCCATATAAAGAGGGATTTGATAGGGATTGTACTGAACCTACATTGTACTTTGGGTAAGATGGAGAAGAGAACTTTTTAAAAACTTGCTTTTAGGTAGAAACATATTGTTGCTTATATTGGTAAATAAAATGATTGTATATTGTGTTTTCAGGTAGTTCCAGAAATATATCTCAAGAAATTCCACAAACAGCAGTTGCACATCTTACTTCAGAAGAACTACGGAAGAGAAGAGAAGCCTATTTTGAAAAGTAAAGTAGTTGGTACAATATCAAATTTATATATGTGGTGTTTACTTTGGTTATTTTGTCTATTTGTAAACAAATTTATTTTATTTATGGTGCTTTCTTCACTGCTTGAACCCTGTGAATGTTTGAATGATTTTTTTTTTTTAACAAATAGGGTAAAGGAATCCTTGTAAAATTTCAGTTATCAAAAATAGAATGAATTGGGTCACATCAAGAACAATGCCTACTGGTCCTCTGAATTTGCTTCTTGGTTACCTGACCAACCCTGCAAAGTTCTTCTTCTGTCAACAGGGAAAAACCATTTTCAGTGGGGCACATACTTCCAGATAGTGGTGGTAACTGAGACTCATTGCCTCTTGGGGAGAGAAGGTATTGCAGGCCTGTCAGCATCGGGGACACAGGGGTAAATCAAATCTGACACGTCAGGACCCAATACCTAACTGTATGCTTGGCTTTATAAGTGCTCTAAAGATAGAAGTTTTACCCTATAAAAATATCCTCCTTTCTAATAGCTATCAGTCACTCTTCCGTTTTTCTCTTTTTAGTGATAAAATTCCATCTTAAAGATGATATTCAACAGCGAGACCTAATCCCAAAACATAGCTGGGCATGGTGGCACATGCCTGTAATCCCAGCTACCTGGGAAGCTAAGGCTGGGAATTGCTTGAGTCTGTGGTACCCCGGGGAACGTGAGCCTGTGGTTCCATGGGCAAAAATAGCAAGACCTAGTCTAAAAAATAAAAGAAAGAAAAGAAAAGATGATATTCAGATCCTCAATCAGGAAAAAAAGGACCAGTGGCTGAATCTGGCCTGTTTTTGCAATTGATTATTATTTTTATCAGTTTTGAGGTGCACACATTTCAAAGCCTCTGAAATTCAGCATCTGATAGTCATAATTTACATTAGTTTAGTGGTATCTAAAGTATTGGTGCAATCTACTTTTGATGGTATAATTAAGATAGTTACTTATTTTCTGTTGTTTTTTTTTTTAAGTCACAACTCAGAAGTATATGAAGGGAAGTTCTGATCAACTGACTTCCTCTTAATGTGAGATATTTCTAGTCTTTATTCAGTGATAGATTAATGGATTTAATTATAAATGAAATTTTAAAATAGTGTCTATTAGTGCTTTTCACTTTTTAAATTAAAAAAATTTTTAATTACAATATTAAATTTATATAAAAGTAATGAAATCAACATAATGAAGGCCCATGTATCTGTTGCCCAGATTTAACAATTATCAGCACATACCTCATGGTGTTGTGTGCCCCCATCTCCCAAGCTTTTCTGTTCTCCCAACCCCAGTAGTAACAGATTTAAATCATATCATTCATTTGTAATCATTTCAGTGTGTCTCTATGCCGGCATTTTTTTTTTTTTAAACATAGCAAAGTAATATTGTCACAATACAGGTAATAATTATTGCATGATGATTATGAATGGTAATTCTACATTATTATTTAGTGTTTATAAACTAAAAGCTAATATACTAGAAATTTTTAAGAAATATCGAAATTTATAAAATCCCTAAATTGCCATCGTTTTCTAACTGATGTTAGTGTTTGGCATGTGCTTTTCCAGTCACAGGTATCCACATGTCCCATGATAGTAAATATTGTTTATCGCAGGCTGCCTGCTACTTCATAAAGGGAGTTTGTGATCATAACTTACATGTGAACCTTTTGATTTTTGTTATTAGTTAATAATGCAGCAGACTTTTATGCTTCAGGACTCATAATTCCTCCTAATTATTCTGAAGATGACAGTTTTCTGGAATAATGGACTTGAGCATTTTCAAGACCTTAGTACAGATTTCTAAACTGCATTCAAAAACAGTTCCCAACTGGTATTTCTACCATTTTTTTTTTTTCAGACCTTTTTTTTTCAGAATAAAATGATCAAATACTTAAGTATACTTAAGAAGGAGAAAACATTTAAAGTATAAAAGCAAATCCCTCTCCTACATAAAAATACATTTTTTAATTTTTTTGGGTTAAAAATGTGGAGTTTCCAGTAGCTTAAGCTTTTTATAAGAGAAAGGATAATGCAACATTCCATAATGACTAAGTAGTTTCTGATTATAGCCAATTGCAGCATTGATGGTAATTAATAGGATTTTGGTCAACCTTGCACTGTTTAAAAATATTTGAGCATTGTTATGCTTCCTTCCTGATAGAAGAAGTTCACCAGGGAGGATATCTACAGTGGTGCTCTCCATCTACAGCTTTCTATCCTTTGACTCCTGGTTTGACCTGGAAAATATTGGTGGAAACTTGAGAATGACAGTGACAATTATAGAGTAAATGTTGGATTTTGGGGGTTTTTTTTGTTTTTTTTGTTTTTTAATTGAGACTAGGTCTCACTATTTTTGCCTGGGGAACCACAGACTCATGTTACCCAGGGTACCACAGGCTCAAGCATTCCCCAGCCTCAGCTTCCCAGGTAGCTGGGATTAAAGGTGCACGCCACCACATCCAGCTATTTTGTTGGGACTAGGTCTCGCTACATTGCCCCAAGTGGGACTCGAACCTCGATCTCTGGTTCTCGCCGTGGCTTCCTAGGCTGCCGCTTACAGGCATGCACCACCGTGCCCAGCCTATAGAGTAAATGTTGAGAAGTGTTAAGAAGAGACTTCTTTGTGTTTCTTATTAATGTTTGTGTTTTTCTTTTTAATGTTGGACAGCATTGGTTCTTGTAGGACTCAGTAAAGAGAGACTATTATTTGTCTTTTCCTAAAATTTCTGACTACAATGTCTTTTTTTTTAATTTTAATAACTTATTTATATATATATATTTCATATCATTGTGATCCCTGGGGGTCACCCACCACCTCCCCTACCTGACTGCTCCAGTTGGTCCCCCTCCCCCAGTTCTGTCCTTTCATTTGGTTGTCCATATATTAGTCAAATCATTTGGTTTCTTTTTCCTTCTGACTTGTTTCTGCCAATATGATTTCTTCTAGGTACATCCATGTTACAAAAAAATCATCAAATTTTTCATTTTTAATTGATGTGTACTATTCCATTATGTATATATACCACATCTTTTTCATCCAGTCCTCTGTCTTGGGGCATTTGTGTTGTTTCCAGGACCTTGCAATTGTAAATAGTGCTGCATTAAACATTCAAGCACAAATGCCCCTTTGTACCAACATTGAGGTCTCCTTTGGGTAGATTTCCAGAAGACCGATTGCTGGGTCAAATGGTATTTCCATTTTCATTAGTTTGAGGATTCTCCACACTGCTTTCCATAGTGGTTGGACCAGGTTACATTCCCACCAGCAGTGTAACAGTGTTCCTTTCTCTCCACATCCTCGCCAGCACTTGTGTTTTTTGGATGTGGGCCATTCTTACTGGTTTAAGGTGGTATTTCATTGTGGTTTTGATTTGCATTTCCCTGATTGCTAGTGATGTTGAACAGTTTTTCATGTGCCTATTGGCCATTTGGACTTCCTCTTTGGACAAGTGTCTTTTTAGATCTCCCCATTTCTTAACTGGGTTTTTTGTTTTGTTTTTGTTAAGTTCTGTGAGTTCTTTGTGTATCTTTGTTATCAGGCCCTTATCACTTGTATGGAGGGCAAAGGTTTTTTTCCCCACTCACTTGGGATTCTTTTTGTTTTTTCTGTTGTCTCTTTTGCGGTACAGAAGCTTTTTAGTTTGATGTTGTCCCATCTGTTTATGTTTTCCTTCATTTTTTTGCCATCCATAGATGTGGCCAAAAATGCATTTCTGGATTGTAACTCATGAAGGGTTTTGCCCAGGTTTTCTTCTATGTATTTTATGGTTTCAGGTCTTACGTCTAGGTCTTTTATCCATTTTGAGTTAGCTTTCGTACATGGTGTGAAGGAGGTATCTTGATTCATTTTTTTGCATGTGTTGGTCTAGTTTTCCCAACACCATTTATTGAAGAGGCTGTCCTTGTTCCAATGTAGGTCTTTCACTCCTTTGTCAAAGATTAGTTGACTATATATGTGTGGCTTTATTTCAGGGGATTCAGTTCTGTTCCATTGTTTGAATTGTCTGTTTTTGTACCAGCATCATGCTGTTTTAATTACTATGGCTTTGTAGTATAGTTTGAAGTCTGGAATAGTAATACCTCCATTCTCTCTTTTTCTGGTCAGGATGTTTTTCAATAGTTGGGGTCTTTTGTTATTCCAATTTTTGTTCTATCTCTTTGAAGAAGGTTGTGGGAATTTTTATAGGGATTGCATTGAATCTGCAGATTTCTTTTAGTAGGATGGCATTTTGATGATGTTAATTCTTACAATTCATGAGCAGGGAATATCCATTTCCTTTTGTCTTGTATCTCTTTTAGCAGCGTTTTGACATTCTCTTTGTGTAGATCTTTCATGTGTTTAGTAAGGTTTATCCTCAGGTATGTTTTTTTTTTTTTGTTTTTTTTTTTTTTTTTTTTTTTTTTTTTTTTTTTTTTTTTTTTTTTTTTTTTTTTTTTTTTTTTTTTTTTTTTTTTTTTTTTTTTTTTTTGGTGTGATGGTAAATGGGATGGTTTTTTAATTTCTTCTTTGCTTGACTTTTTGTGTATAGGAAAGCTTCTGTCTTCTGTGTGTTGATTTTGTAATCAGCTACTTTACTGAACTGGTTTATTGTTTCAAGAAGTTTTTCTGTGAATTTTTTTTGATTCTCTACATAAAGAATCATATCATCTGCATATAGCGAGAGCTTCAGTTCTTCTTTTACTATTTGTACTCCTTTTATGCCTTTCTCTTGTCTTATAGCCCTTGCTAGAACTTCCAGTACAATGTTGAAGAGTTGTGGAGAGTGGGCATCCTTGCCTGGTTCCAGACCTTAATTGGAATGATTTTTGTTTTTCCCCATTTAAGATGATGTTTGCTGTAGGCTTGTCATAAATGGCTTTTATTGTGTTGAGATATGTTCTTTTTATCCCCACTTTTTCAAGAGCTTTTATTATAAATAGGTGTTGAACTTTATCAAATGCTTTCTCTGCATCTATTGATATGACAATATGGTTTTTGGTTTTCTCCTTATTGATGTGGTGCATTACATTAATTGATTTTCAAATGTTGAACCATCCCTGTGCTCCTGGGATAAATCCTACTTGGTCATGGTGAATAATGCTTTTTATACATCATTGGATTGGATTTGCCAGGATTTTATTTAAAATTTTTGCATCATGTTCATAAAGGAAATTGGTCTATAGTTTTCTTTCTTCGTGCTGTCTTTGGTTTTGATATGAGAGTGATGTTTGCTTCATAGAATGTGTCTGGCAGTTTTCCTTTCTCAATTTTTTTGAAAAGCTTTAGTAGTGCTGGCGTTATTTCTTCTTGGAATGTCTGGTAGAATTCGTTTGTGAAGCCATCTGGTCTTGGGCTTTTGTTTTTAGGTAGAGTTTTGATGACTACTTCAGTTTCACTGCTTGTGATTGGTTTAAGTTCTCTACTTCTTTGTTTAGTTTTTTTGGGTGGTTGTATCTTTCCAAGAATCTGTCCATCTCATCCAGGTTGTTGTATTTGTTTGCATACAGGTGTTCATAGTAGTCTCTGATTATCCTTTGAATTTCTGATGTGTCTGTTGTAATTTCTCCTCTTTCATTTGTAATCCTGCTTATTTACGTGTTCTCTCTTTTTTGTGAGGTTTGCAAGGGGTTTATCAATTTTATTTATTTTTTCAAAGAACCAACTTTTGGTTTTGTTGATGTTCTCGATAGTCTTTTTGCTATCCAGATTGTTTATTTCTGCTTTTATTTTTATTATTTCTTGTCTTCTGCTGGGTTTTGGGTTTTTTTTTGTTGTTCCTTTTCTAGTTCTTCGAGTTGGGAGATTATGTTATTTCTTTGGTTGTTTTCTTGCTTCTTGATATGACCCTGTGTTGCTATGAACCTTCCTCTCAAGAATGCTTTTGCTGAGTCCCAGACATTTTGGAATGTTGTGTCTTCTTTGTCATTTGTTTCAAAGAAGGTTTTAATTTCTTCTTTAATTTCTTCAGTTATCCAATCTTCATTTAGTAACATGTTATTCAGTCTCCATGTGTTGGGCAGTCTTCTTGCTTGCTTTTCATTGTTGATATCTAGTTTGATGCCCTTATGATCAGAGGAAAAAGTTGGTACTATTTTGATATTTGTATAGCTGTTAATTTTTGCCTTATGTCCTAATATATGGTTGATTTTTGAGAATGATCCATGTGCATTTGAAAAGAATGTGTATTCCTTTCTTTGGGGGTGCAGTGTCCTGTAGATATCTGTTAGATCCTAATATATGGTCTATTAGGTCCATATGGTCTAGATCTTCATTTAGGGCTTTTGTGTCTTTGTTTAGTTTTTGTCTTGTTAATCTGTCCTTTGGTGAGAGTGGTGTGTTGAAATCACCTACCACATATGTATTTTCGCTGATGTCTGTTTTCAGTGCTGTTAGTAGTTGTCTGATGAATATTTGTGCTTCTCTCATTTGGTGAGTATATATTAGTAATTGTTATGTCTTTATTATGTATTGACCCTTTTACCAATATATAGTATCCTTCTTTATCCCTTGTCACCTTTTTTAGCTTAAAGTCTACTATATCTGCTATTGGTATGGCTATTTCTGCTTTCTTCTCTTTTTCTTTCTTCTTATTTCTCCATCTGCTTGCAGAACTTTTTTCCAGCCCTTTACTTTTAGTCTGTGCTTATCTTTTGTCTTTAAGTGTGTTTCCTGCGGGTAGCAGAATGTTGGGTTTTGTTTTTTGATCCACTCTGCTACTGTTTATTTTGATTGCTGAATTTAGACCATTGACATTTAGGGTGATGATTGATACTTGCTGTTCTGGTGTTCATTTTTGGAGGGTCATTTTGAAGTTAAGGTTTCCTCTTTTTTTTTTCTATTACTGATATTTGAGATTCTGAGGTCAGTTTTTTGGTTGTCATATTGAAATTCTGAGTAGCTTCCTTGTTTTTATCATCTGTTTATTCTTCTGTTGGTTTTAATCTTAGGGCTTCTTGCAAGATTTCTTGGAGTGGTGGTTTAATGGTAGCAAATTTCTGGAGGCTTTGCTTGTCTGAGAAGGTTTTTATTCTTCCTTCAGAGAAAAGAAAGCTTTGCAGGGTAGAGTAATCTTGGCTGGCATTTTTTGTCTTGGCGTTTTTTGAACTTTTTTTTCAAGCTCTCCTTGCTTGAAGTGTCTCTTCAGAGAAATCTGAGGTCAGCCTAATAGGTTTTCCTTTGTATGTTATCTGTTTCTTTTCTCTAGCCAATTTTATTATTTTTTTTCCTTATCCTATACTCTTGGGAATTTTACTATGATGTGCCTTGCTGTGGTTTTTCTTTTGTTAATGTAGTTTGGTGTTCTTTTGGCTTCCAGGATGTCAAATTTCATTTCTTTTTTCAGAATTGGGAAGTTTTCCTTCATTATTTCTTTAAATAGCATGTCAGTACCCATGTGCCTCTCTTCTCCTTCTGGGACTCCCATAACTCTTATGTTTCCTTTCTTTGAGGAATTGGATAGATCTCTGAATTTTTCTTCTATTTTCTTACATCTGTCTCTCTTTCTCTGTCTTTCTTCTTCCTCTCAGTTTTGGTGTCCTCAAGGGTACTTACTTGTTCTTCAATTTCATCCAGTCTGCTTTTGTAACTTTTCCCTGCGTTTCTGAGCTCTTCTGTTGCTCCCTTTAGATCTTGGGTTTCTTTGTGATTCTTGTTTAGGTATTCAGTTTTATTATTCAGTTCTTCAGTTATTTTATCTTTGTTGATGTTTTCTTTCATTTTTACATTTCTTCTTCTAACTTGTTCAGTTTCTCTGCCATACTCACTTGTATTTCTTTGCGTTTTTCTAATTCTCCCTTTAGCTCTTTGTATGCTTGTAACATGCATAGGTTCAGTTCCTTATCTGGGAGGTGGCGTATTTCTTCAATGTTATATCTGTTGGTTTCTAGAGTTTGTCTTTCCTTTGTTGGTGTATTGATTTCTGTGGGGTTTCCTGGGATGTTTGCCTTTTTCCTCTTTCCTGTGCTTTGCTTTTGCACATCTTGCACATATTGAGCAACTATGGCTCTATGGCTGGCATGATTATTGGAGTCTTCTAGTAGTATGAAGTTGATTCTGTCTTTGTGTTTATGCAGTTGAGGTGAGTAATTTTTTTGTTTCCTTTGGCTGATTTGGGTGGACATTTCCTTTTCTCTTGGATGGATATGGATGCTCTAGTACACTTTGTCTTTTTCTTCTCCTAGTATTTGCAATTTATGCTGGTGGGACAAGACGTAAATTCTGCATTCCCCTGAGAGGGGCTCTGGTTAGTAGTAGTAGGTGCTATGGAACTTCTTCTGTAGTTCTTTTTGGAGTAGGAATATAGGTATCCTTTGTTGTTGTTCTTTTGTTTTTAGTCCTTTTGTTGGGTTATTTTGCGCCGGGGCCGCGAAGTGGTCCCAGCACCTCTGGCCTCTAAGGGGGTCACTAGGCTGCTAGCCAGGTGCCCGCCCCCACCTGGGGACTGACTTGAAGGTGATGTCTTCTTGGCTGGCTGGGGCCTTTTCCCTCCGCAGAGCTGACTACAACGTCTTAATGAGCCCTTGTCTCTCTAGTTTCTGTTCTTGGGAACTTGGTTCTCAGGTTATCAACCTAACTCTTCCTTCCACCCTGTCCAGACTGACCCCAGTGCTAATCTGCTGTTTATTCCAAGTTTCAGTTTTTATGACCTCATGTATCTGAAGCTTCACACTTTATGTAATAACCACAGTATGAATACCTCAAGTATACACTATAAGGTTTCTCTACTATAAAAAAATACTGTTAAAAAAAAGCAGTCTCTTGCAAATTAATAGTTTACAGTCTTTAAGTAGTATTTTCATAATTATATTTTTTCAGTAGTTACTGGAAAGGCACTTTACCCTCAACAAACGTCCAAGTAAAACCACCACATCAACTCTCACTGTAAAGCCTGCCTGCTTGCTGTGTTAGGAGCATTCAGAGGTAGTCTGTGTCCAATACTATTGTGTGACTGTAAAATAGTCCTTAGGTCCATGTTAGCAGTATTCTTGTCTTCTCCAAGACGATCCTTTCTGTCTCTAAAAAAATCACTCATCAACAATGAGGAAAACAAGCTATTTTATCGTTTTAGATAGCAATTTTTTTTGAGTTGCCTGATACTTAGACCACTGCTTCCTTGATATCGCATAGTTGTCAGGGTTCAGTTTAAGAAACTGTAACTCCTAGAGCTAGTTGGAGGAGAATGCATTCAGTACAGAAAGTGGTAACTTACATCATTCTAGGCAGAGCCAGAGTTTCACATTCTAGGCCTGCCCTCCAGAACAGCACAGACTGGCTTGGTGGTAGAGTTGTGACCTCTGCTCTGGGTGGGATGACGAGGAGCCTGGATATTGAGTGTAAGGATAGCCTGATAGAGCTGTGCTTCTAGGGTCAGGAAACTGCCACCACAGTTGCCTAGACACGGGGATGTGGCCTCTGGCCCCATTGCAGAAGCAGAATTCTGGGACTTTCCTTGCCAGTGAGAGCAACCAATGCAGCAGGAAGCTCTTGTCCCTCATTCCTGTCTTTTAAATCGCATCTTTTGCTAATGTGGTGATCAGAGTACTGGTTGGACAGCAATTGAAGACATAATATTTCGTTTTCTAGCCTCTCTGATCCTAAAGGTACAGTAGAAAGCAGTGACACAGGATGCTGAGTGCTCTTTGAACATGCTTCATGTTACAGTGTTACCACTGTAACACTGTAACACTGAAAAGTGTCAGACTTCTAGATTAGCAATTGATTTCCTTCTTATGAAATTTTCCTCTAAAGTTGCTGTCTCCGCTGTCCCTCCTTTGTATTCTTACATACTGTCTTGAGTGAAGGGGAAGAGCGCACAGAGAGAAAACGATACCTGATGTGCTAGTGTCTTACAACTCTGGGCCTGACTTCTCCATGCCGATGATAGAGTTAGGGTACACTCTAATGCGTCATTAGCCAGCTATTCCAGGATCGTTTACCTCTGCAAATGACAGTGTTTGCTCAAAGGCCACTAGGGAGAGATTACAATTCCCACTGGTTGGGCTTTCTTTGTTGCTTGTATTAAAACATAAGATTAAGAGGAAACCTTAGAAGGGAATGTGTTACTGATAATTTAAAAATTCTTGCTCCTTTAAAAATCAAATATGCATTTTTTAAAACTATAACTTCCACTCAGATTGTCAACTGTTTTATATTTTCAGTATATAATGTTCATATATATATACACACATATATATATGAAGTAATTATAAATGAAATAAAAGCAGAAAGTCCTCAGAACTCCTGTGCTTTCACTCAGGTTTCCCAGTTGTGGACATTTCTGAGTCATTTGAGCGTAACTTGCAGATGTTCTTAAGTACAAGCATACTTTCCTGCATAATTATGTCATAATCATGTTTTGTTTTTGTTTGTTTGTTTGTTTTTTGAGACTAGGTCTCGCTATTTTTGCCTGTGAAACTGCAGGCTCACGTTGCCTGGGATACCATGGACTCAAGCAACACTCAGCCTCAGCTTCCCAGTTAGCTGGGATTACAGGTGTGCGCCATCACGCCCAGTTGTTTTCTGGGACTAGGTCTTGCTTTGTTGCTCCGAGCAGGACTCAAACTGTGATACCTAGCCTCAGCTGCTTCATAGACTGAAGCATATAGGCACGCACCACCATGCCCGACTTTCATGTTTTATTTTTAAATATGTATTTTTATGATAACATTTTTCCTTTTGAAATAAATACAGGGAAAACTTATTTTATGTAATAGATTTTTTTTTTTTTGAGACTAGGTCTCGCTACTTTTGCCCGTGGAACCGCAGGTTCTCGTTGCCCGAGGTACCAAAGACTCAAGCCATCCCCAGCCTCAGCTTCCCAGGTAGCTGGGATTACAGGCGTGCGCCACCACGCCCAGCTATGTTTTTGGAACGAGGTCTCGCTATGGGCCCCAGGCAGGACTCGAACCGTGATCCCTAGCCCCAGCCGCTTCCTAGGCTGAAGCTTACAGGCACGAGCCACCGTGCCGGCCTTATGTAATAGATATTAATGACACTTTATAATGTGTGTTAAGTAGCTAGTTTCTTTCGTTCATCGAGTGTTTTGAGTGCCTGCTATGGGGACAGGTGCAGTTTTAGGCACTAGGGGAAGTGTAAATTTGCACTCAAAAGAGAGAGACAAGCAGATGACATTCAGACGGTGACAGTGTCTACAAAGAATACAAGTGAAGAGACAGCCTGCATGGTGACTAGGTATGTGACCAGGAAAGGTGTCTCTGTGAAGACAGAGGTTCTCAAATCTGAGTGAGCAGGGGAACTAGCCATGAAAAGATCTGGTTGATTGGCTTGGTAATTTGAGATGCTTTATCTCCTCAAATATGGTACTCATTTTCAGTGCTTTTCGATATTATTAAGGTTGGAGTGGGAAGGTAAAAAAAAGTTAAAAAAAAAACCAAAAACAATGTTAAGGTCTGTGAACTACTTGTGCAGGAGAGTAGCGCCAGTGGGTCCTTTTGTACAGTGGGTTCTTCGGTGACATCTGACAAACTCAAATTTTACACGTTAATTTTCTGGGATCAGACTGATGCTTTTGGGTGATGTATACATCACACTGATTGCTCTTACTTTTATTTGGTGTGCGTGCCGGTGTCTCTTGTTTCCTGGAACCACTGACTGTTTGCCATGTGAATAGTTTTTCTTGTGGTGTACTTACTCTTAGGTTTTGTTTTTTAATATACAATCACTTTTGACTATTTCAGGCAGCAACAGCAGCAACAGCGGCAGCAACAGGATCCACCAGGACAGCTTTCCCAGCCTTGTGAAAGGTCAAGCACAAGTTCAGGAGCGCTTGGCAGTGAACTAGGTACTCTTCTCTGACCACGCATTGCATGTGTGCCCTCTGTGTTCTGTTTCACACAGGCGCCGTGCGATTTTTGACTCTGTAAGGGTTTTTCCCTCCGCTCTTTAATTGTACTAAAGCTCTTGAATGAATTTGTCATCTAATAAACTTCTCTGTAGTAAAGAGTAGGCAGAAATAATCACTGAAGGATGTTTCACTTTAAAATTATAAATGATAACTGCGATTTCACAGTAATTTGTATAATCTCCAGAAATACCTCACAAATGATCAACCAGTAGGTGGCAAATAAATGCATTTTATCACCTGGAAAACTAAAATCACCTGATTATAGTCTAAGTAGCAACGGGAACCTGGTGTTATTTGCCTCCCATTGTAGTAGGGTTTAAACTTAGATCAGTTACTGGCCGCAGAATTTGAGTGACAAGGACTTTGGTCAGCAGAATTCGTAAAGAATTCTTGACACTGAACTACAAAAACGGGCCCCAAACATTTGAAGGGTTTGAATAGATGGTTTACCAAGTAAGAAAGGTGGATGACAGCTAAGCATGTGAAAATATGCTGAACATCACTAGTCATTAGTGACTAAAGTCATAGATGCCATTACATGCTATCAAATGACAACCAAAAAAAGTAAAATTGACAGTACCAAGTGCTGATAAGGGTCAGAGCAGCTTGGACTTTCATGCTTTGTTAGTCCACATGTAAATGGTACAGCACTTTATTATCTTTTTAATACACTTAAAAATAGACTTAATCACATGACCCAATAGCTCCATGTATAGGTATGTCACCACGAGAAAACAATACTAAGTTCCCACAAACATTTATGTGAATGCTTACAGCAGCTTCATTCATAATTACCCCAAGCTCATACTACCTGATTATTGTTCTTCAGCTGATGAGTGGGTGCACAAACTCAGGGACAGCCAACCGTGGTTTACTCTTGAGCAATGAATGGAGTATGGCAGTACATTGTCCTACGCCTCCTCACAGTACAGCTGGCAGCACTGGACATTTATGTATAAAGTACAAGACTCTGGAACGTTGAGAAAATTCTGGCTTAAAGTCTTAGTGCTAGAAAAACCAGTAACGAAGTGACCTGGGTTTTCCTTTTGTCTCATCTGCCATGGGTGCTGGGGAAGACCTGGGCACAGGCCAAGGTCAGAGCCCACAGGAGGGTCTCTTCTCTATGGCCAAAGGGACCACCTAGTAAGACAGCAGCTTTTAAGGACACACTGCAGTCCAGTCAGCCTGAACTAGGTAAATAAGTGGCATCATGCCGGGCACAGTGGCTCATGCCTATAAGCTTCAGCCTATGAAGCGGCCGGGGCTAGGGATCGTGGTTTGAGTCCCGCCTGGGACCCATAGTGAGACCTAGTTCCAAAAAAATAGCTGGGTGTGGTGGCACGTGCCTGTAATCCCAGCTACCTGGGAAGCTGAGGCTGGGTATTGCTTGAGTCTGTGGTACCCCGAGCAACGAGAGCCTGCGGTTCCACCGGCAAAAATAGTGAGACCTAGTCTCAAAAAAATAAAGTTAAAATAAATGACATCTATCACCGCCCCATCTCATCAATAGAAGCTAAGTGGGAGCCTCAATTTGTATCTCCACCTGGCAGTAACAACCCTTACCTCCCCTTTCCCCCTGAGTGTCATGGTAGCAGATAAAGCCAGTAGTCATTCCCCCAGGAGAGAGGCAGGCCCAGTACATGGTGCCAGTGATCATAGGAAGTCTGAATGTCTACCCAGCAGTAAGGAGGCATCTCTGATTTCCGCTGTAATTGGCATCAGAAGAGGCCTCAGCCACAATCACAGCTGCCACTGATAGAGACTGTGACAAGGCCAGACCTGGGTGGCAGTTGAACAAATCTCTGCATGTTAGCACACTACCCGGCTACACACAGCAGTGTGTGATCATTGGTGTCTAGGTTTTGATTTGCTTTCTAATTGTGTCTAATTTAACTGCTGGGTCAAACTGAACAGAAGGGTACATAAAACCCCTCTGACTATCGTTGCAGTTTCTATAAATATCTTTTTTTTTTCCCCTGAGACTAGGTCTCACTGTTTTTGCCCGTGAAACCATAGGCTCACATTGCCCAGGGTACCACAGACTCAAGCAATCCCCAGCCTCAGCTTCCCAGGTAGCTGGGATTACAGGTGTGTGCTACTACGCCCAACTATTTTTTTGGGACTAGATCTTGCTATGTTGTCCCGAGCGGGACTCAAACTTAGATCTCTAGCCCCAGCCGCTTCATAGGCTGAACCTTATAGGCACATGCCACCTTGCATGGCCTTGATTGTGTTTTTGTTACTCCGTGGGAGAAGGCAAAACTATAGGTCAAGGAATATATTAGTAATTGCCTGATATTCCTGTTAAATCTCTCATCTTGAGGTTTTACTGCCACAGAGCAGCAATGGGGAATTTTTAGGGAATGAAAGGTTCTGTGTCTGACAGGTGCTAGCCGTACAACTCTGTGCTTGTCAGAGCTACGGAAGCATGTGTTCCAGTGGAAAGGCGACTTTTACTGGGTGTAAATGTGTTTTGTTTTGTTTTGTTTTTTTGAGACAGGTCTCGTTATTTCTGCCTGTGAAACCGCAGGCTCACATTACCCGGGGTACCACAGACTCAAGCAATCCCCAGCCTCAGCTTTCCAGGTAGCTGGGATTACAGGCACGCGCCACTACGCCCAGCTATATTTTTTTGGAACTAGGTCTCGCTATGTTGTCCCTGGCGGAACTTGAATCACTATCCCTGGTTCCGGCCACATTTTCCTAGGCTGCCTCTTACAGGCATGTGCCACCATGCCCGACCCTGGGCATAAATATTAAAATCCAAAAAAGACTATGGCTGGGTGCAGTGGCGCATGCCTTTAATCCCAACCTAGGGAGGGAGGCCAAGGCTAGGAATTGCTTGAGTCCACGGGTTCGAGACCTGCCCCGGGCAACATAGCTAGACCTAGTCTCAAAAAATAGTTGGGTATGGTGGCAGGCGCCTGTAATTTCAGCTACCTGGGAGGGCTGAGGCTGGGGATCACTTGAGACTGAGGGATTGGGACTACCCTGGGCAACATAGTGAGACCTAGTCTCAAAAAAAACAAAACAAAATGAGCAAAAAAGGAGACTATGACAGTCAAATAGAAATATATTTTCTAACCAGGCATGGTGGCACGTGCCTGAAAGCAACAGCCTAGGAAGCTGCGGTGGGGACCAAGGATCATGGTTCGAGTCCCTCTCGGGGCAATGTAGCAAGATCTAGTTCAAAAAATTAGCTAGGCGTGGTGGTGCGCACCTCTAATCCCAGCTACCTGAGAAGCTAAGGCTGGGGATTGCTTGAGTCCGTGGCACCCCAGACAACATGAACCTGCGGTTCCCAGGGCAAAAATAGCGAGACCTAGTCTCAAAAAAAAAAAAAAAAAGAAAAATATATTTTCTAGGAACTTTCTTTGTTGACTGAAAAATTTCCAGAAATTCTGAGAATTGTGTTTTCTTTCCCAGCAGGTGATACGATGAGCGAAGAAGACATGCTTCAGGCTGCTGTCACCATGTCTCTAGAAACTGTTAGAAACAATTTCAAGACAGAAGGAAAAAAATAATGCCCTTTACAAATCATTTAGCTATTCTTACTTTCCAACATTATCCTGTGTGGTTGCAGCATAGGATCCATCTTGATAAGGTGTCAAAGAAAACAGTTCAACAGAGGAAATAAGACCTCTAGGTGATTTGCCAACAAAACAGTGACAACGACATCAGTTGTAGGACAGAAGAATGCTCCTCCAGTGGTAGCCAAAGAGGCAGCCAGCAATTAAAGACATTTAAAATAGTTTTCTAAATGTTCCTTTTTCTTTGTGCAATATCTCACGTGTCTAAAGTTGGGGCATTTTTCTTGGAGCTTTTTGCAGACAAACTAAGTAGCTCTGGCCACAGACCTTTCTTTTCCTCCCTTCTGTGCAGGTAATTTGGTTCACCTTTATCATCCATAGTTGTTTCCCCTCCCTCATTGCCAAACTGGCTTCCTAGGACGGTGTCTCTTGTCTGGTGATGGTAGTAATGGTTCCAGAAGGATCCAGCTGTGGATCGTGCCCCTGGGGTTTTTCTTACATTGTTTTCTCTGATGACAGTTTCTCTGCTACTTGTTTTTTCATTATTTTTCTACAACTCTTAAAGTTGATCATCTTCCTTGGAGTTTTGCTTTTTTTAATCTCTCTAAGATGGGATCATTATTCCATGATTGAGGTGCATTCCTAAACTCAGAGCTGCTCGCATGCATATTTGAGAAGAATTGAGCGTCTCTTTAACATCTGAGCACTGTCCTTTCCTAGGTGTTCTGTGAATGTCTTCTCAGTTATGTCAGAACCTGGCGGCTCTGTTTTTAACCCCCTTGAAGCAACAAGCCGCACCTTGTTGCTGCAGTTCTTCTCCAGTTGAGAAAAACAGGAGAAGCAGAGTATGCAAGCAAGTGTCCTTCTGTTGTAAGACCTGACATGCCACACCCACCACGAATGTCTGATAGATGAGATCTGGCCTTTCAGTAGTATTTCACTTTTTTTTTCCCTCTTGTGACTGGAGCGATCTGTTCTGTTTACAGTTGAGGCGTGGAGCGTAGGTGTCTGCTTCTGCTGCGTGTCTTTGTTGAAGTACAACTTGCCAGAGGACAATTTAGAACATGCAAATAAGTTACTCTTGAAAATATATTTAAGTTTATATGGTGATTTGACACTTGCATCATGTTGAAATAGCTGAAGAGTTAAAGAAGTTACATGATACCTAGTGGATCTGTAAATAAGAAAGACTTTAGTTTTGATAGACAGTCTTGAACTGGGATGCACAGGGGTTTCTTATTGGGTCAGTGGAGTGATACACTTTTGCTGAGAATCAGCCTCGTCTATCGTCTATCTGAAGAGTGGGGGTCGTAGAGTCATCTGCTCCCCGCCCTGCATTCTCCATTCCCTTTTGAAGCTTTTTCGAATGTTGAATGGCTCAGATGCTAAAATATAAGAAGAAATTTCAGCCAATAACTTAAAAAGTCAAAGTATGCTATGTTGCCAAGCTGGGCGCACATGTTTTATCAGGGAAATTTTTTGAAAGTTGGATTTAGGATTTATTGCTAATTGAAAAATAGGGAGAAAATGCTTTTTTTGAGATTATGAAATAGATTTTCTTGAAACAAGTTTTTTAGTCATTATTTTGTGCCAAATAAAGTTTTCTGAAGTTTCTCTTACATCCAACTAGACAGTTTTATTTTAAAATCTAAAATTTTCTTTGAACAATTCAAAATGTGTCAGAGGAACTATACAACTTTAGAGGTGCAAGGCATACTGGAGTTCAATACTACTCCCTCAAGAATTGCAAACCAAAATATATGGAACATTTCTGTAATTATCCCCCATATACTTGTCTTATTTTCCAGACATTTGGCCTTTGCCTTTTCCCATTCAAAAATTACATTAAATTTTTCATAAATTTTTTTGAATTGATGTGCTAATATAAAACTAATATGTACTTCAAAGTTTGAAGCTTAGATTGTATAAAGTTCTTGCATTATACACTCTTGTTACAGCACTTAAGGAAGTATGGAATGTAGACCTTTATTTGTTAGGGATTTTTCTTTTTTTTAAGTAAAGCTGAGCACACACTGGATATATTTGAATGTGTTTATTTAGGTTATTGTGAAGTGGTTATATATGGCAGGCAGATCCAGAATGACTATTAACTCCCATCTTGTTTGGATTGGTTTAAATGTAATTGAAATTCAGGCTGGGCACCGTGGTACATGCCTGTAAGCAGCAGCCTAGGAAGCCACGGCCGGGGCCAGGGATTGTGGTTTGAGTCCCGCCGGGAGACACGTAGCGAGACCTACTTCCAAAAATAGCTGGGTGTGGTGGTGCACACCTGTAATCCCAGCTACCTGGAAAGCTGAGGCTGGGGATTTCTTGAGTCTGTGGTACCCCAGGAAACGTGAGCCTGTGGTTCCACAGGCAAAAATAGAGAGACCTAGTCTCAAAAAAAAAAAAAAAAAAGATATTTAGGTTCCATTTCTTAATTGATTTTTAACCAGTCTGAAAAGATGCACAGTATCCAAAAATGTCAAGATTATTGCAAAGTTGTTCACACATTAGGAATTGCCAGAGAGTTAGGAATAAGAAATTTGTAATAACTGTCCTGCTAAGAACTTTATTTATATAGAGATTTCCATTCTTTTAAAGCCAATTGGGACCACCTTAATGTTTAATATTTAAACTGTTATTAATTACCGTTTTTCTAATGTATATTTGTATGAGCAGGATGAAATCCAAACAGTGGGAAGTGATATTGCTAGTGCTATAAGTAAACAAGCTTTGGGAATACCACTTCCATATTTTCAGGTGTTAGGAACTTAATGTATATTGTTTTTTATGTTTTCAGTTCAGAGTAATCTGATCTAAAATCACCTGTACACTTTATATTAATTAATTTTTAGTAATATAATTGTTTGAAAACTTTCATCTGAAGATTTTGGCAAAAAATTTTACAATTCACAGAATATTTAAGGAAGTTTTTTTTTTTAAATGATTTTAGATTTTATTCATGCCAAAGTTAATAAAGACAAAATCCCACTACTAGTTGAGGATCTTTAGAGGTGGACCTTGTATCAATAGTCTACATTGTTTCATTTAACATTAAGTTGAAAAAAGTAAATTATTTCCATTCAGATCTAATTCACATTTTTAATGTGTGCATGTTTGATACTGTTTTTAAATGTTAGTGCCAAGATTGACTGTCTTCAAATTGGTCCTTGCATCTAACCAAGTTCCTAAAAGATTCTGTGCATAAGCAGACTATAATGATAATTGAAATATCTTTAAAATAGTGATGCTTTAAATATTTGATGACTTCCTTTTTAAAAGCTTTGTAATTGGAGAGGACTCAGACTACAGCTGTATGGAGATGCTGTACATGTGATACTAGGAAAGATCAGATAGGACCAACTACCCCTTTCAGCAGTGTAAATATTTTTTTATATTTTTAGAACAAAAACTTTCCTTCATTCCTGGTTCCTTCATAACCAGCATCTTTTGCTTAAAGAATTAACTGGCTTTTAAGTCTAACAGCAAAAATATTTTTGTTCTATTCTGCCTTCAGTGAGATCAGTGACATAATTCTTGAAATTTGATTTATTAATTTGAAGAAAAACTTGCTGTTTTTTTCCAAAACAGTTGGTATTTTCAGAATTAATGTTCACTGCTAAATAGTTTCTGGTATTTTAATAGAAAAATAATTTTAGTGACTTAAAGACAATAGGCAAGAAATGGGAAGAATTAGTGAAATATTGGTGGAAATTCCTGATCCACTGAAGAAGCAATTCAGTGGTCTCTTGCGTAGCTCAGAGGAAAGTGTTTCCAGGAAATTTTTTCATTGACTCTTTTTTTTGGAAAGTGGAAGACATAGATTTGAATGTGATTATCTAATTTCTAAACACTGGACTACCGTGTTGAAAGCCTAAAGCATTGCTGTTCTGTATAAGTAAGCTATTTGAAATTCACGTACAAAAAAAAAATCTGAACTAAAACGTATTGTATTTTGGCCATGACACTCGTGCACTGTTGCGGTGCGACTCACTCAGGACCCAATTCTCAGCCCTGGTGTGTGTGCTTCCCCAGAGTTCTTTGGCCGTTACAGCGCACACGGGCCTCCTTGTCTGGTCCTTGGGAAAGCCGGGCTTCCAAAGCACTGTTGAACACTGAGGATTCTATTGTGAATGTGGATGTTCGATGAGTTGTATTTTAAATATCAAAGATTATTAAATAAAGAAAATGTTTGCTTTTTTATTTCTGTTGTTTTTGTGGTTATTATAAATCCATGGCCCGACGCTTCAAAATGTGGTTGGATGAACAGTAGCATCGCCCCCACCTAAGTTTTTCAGAAATACCTACTGACTCAAAATCCCATGAAAAGTTGCTCCCCTCCCCCACCACACACACCCGAGGATCCATCCATAGAGGCGGGAGGCCCCACAAATGCGGTGGGTCAGTCAGTGCTGCCTAACTGCCTGTGCTTCCGGGGTCCCCGTACTACTACAAGAAGCTACAAATCCCACATTTTAATTTAAAAGCTAGTTTTTCAAATGTGTTGGTTCAGTTTCTAACCCTGGAAACCAAAGCACAGTAGTGGCAGTTTTTTTCCCCTAATTTTATTAAGCAGAATCCAACTCCCACTCAGGCATGTTTTCTGCCTGTTAAGTCTGCATCTCATCACTGCCAGACAACTATTGTCTTGTTTTGTGACTAGATGTCACTTTTTTACCTGTGGAACCGCAGGTTCACATTGCCTGGGGTACCACAGACTCAAGTAATCCTCAGCCACAGCTTCCCAGGTAGCTGGGATTACAGGTGCGCACCACCATGCCCTTTTGGAACTAGGTCTCCCTATGTGCCCCCAGCGGGACTTGAACAGCAATCCCTGGCCCCGGCCGTGGCTTCCTAGGTTGCTGCTTACAGGCGTGTGCCACCATTCCTGGCCAGGCAACTAGTTCTGTTTTGAAAGTTTAGCACTGTATTTTGGTTGGTAATCTGTCACCAACTGTAGTGATTCATACCTTTTCATATATAATCCCATTTATATCCCCTTTTTTCTTTTTCAGCCACTCCTAGTCCAGAACATCATATACATAAAAGCATATGCAATAAGTTACTCACTTGCTCTTCAATCTATTTATTTTTATGTCACTGATAACATTGTATAGGTTTCTTGCATACAGACACAGCTCTATATGTAACTGGGTCCATCATTATACAATTTGACCTCTTTTATCTACTCTGTTTCTGAGTCCAGGCTCCCCAAAGTTCCATCACTCCTAGTTACCTTTAAATGAACATAACTGTCAACATATTACAGGGAATTATGTGTGTAAATGTTGGAGAGGATGTCAAGTTATTTACCATTATTGTATGCCTAGCCAATCCAAAAGACTAAACTACAAAGCTATCGGGTCTAACTAACCAGGTCAGCCAGATACACAGTACCAATAACTTCTTATCAGTAATCTGTCAGAAAGGAGGGTGGAAAAATATCAAACCCAGTGTCATCCATGGAGCACGAGGGGGTCCTAAGTCCCAAGCTGAAGAGAGGAGAATGGCCCTTGTCTCTGTGTTATGCTGTAGCATGGGCCCAGGAGCTCTGTTTGCGCACACAGCCCTACTGAGCCTCAGGAAATAGTTGTCAGGTTCCGGCTTCCACCAGTGTAAACACTGCAAATTCAGTGCAAATCTTGTGTCTCAGCCAGATAAGGGACATTTTCTCTGGAAGCCGTGTTTCATAGGAGCAGCTCTGTCTCCAATGCTGAAAACCCTTTTACCTTCTCAGGCCCATATAGATTTGACTTCAGTGAACCATCACCTCAAACATGTTCCAGAGGTCCAGTTAAATATAGAGGATTACTGTATAATTCCATTCATTCAGGTTAGAGCACTCAGATCCATAGAGAGCAGAATAGACTTACTGGGTGCTGGATAGAGGGAGGGGTCAGGAGTTATTCTTTCATGGGTACACCATTTTGATTTGGTGTGATGAAACACTTGAGAGATGGACAGTGGTCCATCTGATGCTTGCACAATAATGTGATATACTTAATGTCATTGAACTGTACCTAAAAGATGGTAAAATTTATATTTTATCACAGAGGCTTACTCGGCCCCCTTCTAAACTCTTACCTAACTGAAAGTGAAAAATATATACACCCCCAAGTTAGACCAGGAGAAGAGATGCACGCAATGAATTAGATGTGGCTGTCACAGAAAAATTTAAACGATTTTACAAGTTTTTCTCTTTGGGAATCGCAGAGATTGCAAGTTCAGTGTCAGGGACCTGCGGTGTTCTTGCTTTGAGGACATGGCTTCCGTTGCTAAGGCTAACTCAAGAATAATGGATGGCCGCTGGGGTGGGTGCCCATGATTACATTTGCACCCAAGCTACCGAAAACTGAAAGGAGAGTTGAAGGCCATGCACCCTTTCTTTGTTACTTTTTCTTTTGAGACTAAGTCTCGCTATTTTTGCCCGTGGAACCGTAGGCTCTCGTTGCCCGGGGTACCACAGACTCAAGCAATCCCCAGCCTCAGCTTCCCAGGTAGCTGGGATTACAGGCGCGTGCCACCACGCCCAGCTATTTTTTTGGAACTAGGTCTCGCTATGGGCCCCAGGTGGGACTCGAACCGTGATCCCTAACCCTGAAGCTTACAGGCACGAGCCACCATGCCCAGCTCTTTGTTACTTTCTTGAGCCTGCACACACCACAACCTCTTGGATCACATGAACCAGAGCAGATTCCCATGAGTCACTCCAAGTTACAAAACAATT